>JAVSBS010003201.1:0-28196 GCA_033124195.1 Coracias cyanogaster
TCCGTGTGTCTGTCCCTGTGCCTGTGTCTGTCCCTGTGTCTGTCTATCCCTGTCCCTGTCCCTGTGTCTGTCTATCCTTGTCCCTGTCCCGGTTCCTGTGTCTGTCTGTCCCTGTCCCTGTGTCTGTCTATCCCTGTGCCTGTCCCTGTCCCTGTGTCTGTCTATCCCTGTGCCTGTCCCTATGTCTGTCTGTCCCTGTCCCTGTGTCTCGCAGGGACTCGCCCCCGGCCTCCCCCGCCGCTCCCCGGCATCCCGCCCCTCCCGCCCTCGGTCTGTGACCGAGGGGAAGGCGAGCTCGGGGCAAGGGAGAGGCTGCGGGAGCTGCCCCGGGGACTCCCCCTGCACCAGCCCCGCACCACGGACAGACCCATCGCGGTGTCCCCTCTGCAGTGTCCCTGCCCCGCTCCCGGGCCCGCTGGGCATCGCCAACCCACCCCTTGCCGGGCAGGAGCTGCGCGGAGGCCGGGCAGGATGCGTCCCGCTGCCGGTGCCATGTCTCCGGGCTGCACGGGGAGCAGAGCGCCGGCGGGTCAGGGTGCTGGGACAAACCTCCCGCCAGCTGGGCTGCCAGGCTTGGGCTCTGCCCAGTTGGAAGCTGGGGGAGAGAAGGAGAAAGCAAGCCCAGCTCTTTAAAAACCTGCATTCACCGTTGGTCCAGCGCCCGCAGATGAGGGCTTGGATGCAGGAGGTGCCTCTGACAGTGGCCAGCACTAGCCAGGAGCATAGCAATGCGGGAGGCTGGGCAAGCAAGCTACCCCTCTTCAGGGGTCTGGTAAAAACCTCCACACATGTAAGAGCAGCACCCCCTCAGGCTTTACAAAATAACCCTCGCTCAGGGCTGTTGGTGGCATGGTTGGTGCTTAAATTTCCCTCCTAGGCACGGGATGTGGTCACCCACGGGCAGCGAGGAGCTGCTCACCCGCCACAGCAGCACCGCAGCTCTCCTGCAACTCGTGCGCAGCTGATGGTCCCACCGGTGACAAGTTGCAGCCCTGTTTACTCCCTGCGGTATCTCGTTCGACCGTTGTGTTTAATTTGACTAAAGCAAAAGGATGTTTTGATTCTGCCTTGGTTTGGGGGAAAAAAATCGGATGTGACTTATATCTGCTTTTGTTTCCATGCCAGCTTGAGCCACACACCTATTTTCTAGCTCACAGGCCTCTTCTTTTAGGGTGGTGCCAAAATCTGGCGTTACCGGAGCATCTGTGGAGCGCAGCTGGAAGAGATCCGCAGGGAACCCGCAACACGTTGCTCTTCAGCAAGGGCAAGCAGGTCCGACAGAGAGAGCAAGGGATCCACCTAACACAGCAAAGTAAGGAAGTGGCTGTGCCACGGGGAAAAATACGGACAGGAGAAATGAAGGTGGTCGTGGCTGGGCCGGTAAGTGCTGAGCGGTGGCGAGAGCACGGAGCGGCCGGGGCACGGGGAGCGCTCGGCCTTGCTGGAGAGCCAAGGGCCGGCTGCCCTCGAGGTCAGCCCTGCGCTCCCCTGCGGAACAAGAGCAGCGCTGTCTGCAAGCGCAGCCGTGTTTGGGTCGTGTCTAGGAAGCAACGGATCCATCTGCTCTTCCACTTAAGAATAAGGATGCTGAGAAAGCGGCTGGCTCGGCTCCAGGAGGAGCAGGAAACTCCCTCCTCTGCTCATTGTGATGTGGGGAAGCGTCTGGGAGGGCACCTGCAGCCCCTGGAGCAGCCGCTTCCCGACCTGGCATTTCCCGGGGCTGCGGCATTAGTCCTCAGGGGGTTCAGCATTCCGACGGAGAATTCCACCCAGCCTTGGAGATGCCAGATCGTAGTTCTGCACAGACTTCTGGCTCGGAGTAAGATGTTTGTCCAGCTGCTGTAATCAGGATGGTATCAGGAACAACAGAGCTGGCCTGTGGAGAGGTGAAGAGATTTCCAACTCTTTCAGCCTTAGGTAAAAGCTCAGAAGTGTGGAAGAAGAGCTTTAATCCTCGAATCTACCCCAGAACTGATACCTGGGAAGTTAAGCCTGTGGCAAATAGCTGACAAAAGTTTTACTAAAGAACATTCTTGGAAGAGCATGATAAATAGGTGCATACAAGCCTGAGCATCCCTGATTTCTTGGGTTTCTAGACAAAATTCCATCTCCCTTGAACTTAACACAAAAGGTCTCACTGCAGTTGCTAGCTCCATTCCTAAACCCTTTCCTAGGATGCCTCCACAGTTTGAACTTGAGATCCAGAGAGTTCCTCCTGTAACACCATGGGCATATTCACCTGCAAACACCAGGAGAACAGAACGCTGTTCCACAGACATCGAGTCTGGAACGAGGGAGGCCTGTCTGTCGATGTGGGTGCAGCTGAGCAGTGCAGAGCCAGCAGCTGACCCGCCCGTGAATCACCACCAGCAGAGGTGAGCTCCAGGAGGGGTCTATAAACCACCCTTATGACACAGCACCTCAGTCACGGGAAACTTCTCAGAGGAGCTTTTAATGTTTATTACAGCTGATAAGCAAATAGCAACACCATCACTTCTCTGCGGCGGGTCCTACCAGGATGGATGTGAGCACAAGAACTGCTGGTTACAGGTCTTTAGTGCTTTGTTCCAAGAACACGCTCAAGCTGTTCCATTTAGTCCACTCAAGACACGGTCTCCCAGAGAACAGTCATTCTTCAAATGTTTGCTGCTCAACAACCATTGCGGCAGCTGGGTATTGCTCGCTGGGTGCCATGTCAGGCAATGTCAACAATATTCAGGTGGCCAGATCTGGGACCACTTCAGATCAGATGGGCACAGTCACAACGTTCCCTCCTACCCTAGCTTGCAAGAGTCCAGTTCTTTAAAGGCACAAGCATCTTACGTTCTCCTGGCTTTAGCTGTCCCAGGGGCAAAGCTTTTCTGCTGACACAATTTTTTTGGGTACTTCACTTGCGCATGGGAAGTTCTCACAAGCCTAGGCCAGTATCCTGTCTTCAACAGAGCCAGGAACAGATACTTATCACAAGGGTGTTTAGGAAAAAGAAATGCAGGATCTGAACCTGCTTTCCTTGGCTTTACCTTTTGTGTGCAGTTCCTGGGAAGTCACTGAGGTCAAGCGAGGCTGCGCCCAGCTCCTGAGCCCTCCTGCAAACACACCAGCACGAGCTGTGCTGCATCTGCTGGGGCAGCGCGACTGAACCTCACCAGTGGTTTGCTCAGAGGACAGCTAAACCCACGCATGTCTCTAGGGTCAAGGTGTCAAGGTTCCAGCAGACATCCTCGTATCAGTATGAAAAGTGGAGTTTTAAGTCCTTTTGCAACTTGGGGAGCATTCTGACAGCTGTGGTTCATCACCAGCTTTACAAGCAGTTTCTACAGCAGTGCTGGCAACATCCTCTAGTGAGGAGAACGTCACACGGGCTCTTTGTTACCCTGGAAATGGGAATTATCATTTCTAGATTAGGCAAAGCGGCGCTGGCTGACTCCCGGCTCCAGCACCCCAACGACTCGAGCTGTTGGCTCCAGTCGCTGCTTCCCTCTCTCTCTAGGACCGTGGCATTTGAGCAGCTTATGAAGTTGCATTGCTTCTTAGGGTGAGGTAGGTTTGGCCGTATAGAGCCAGCACAGAAACTATTTGGCTGTCTCTTAAATTGTTCGGCTATTTTTGTTGCATTTCACCTCATTTGCCTCTTCTGCACTGGCATCGCTCTGTCCCGCTTTTCTCTACCAAGTCATTGTTGAGCTTGGCAAGTCCCTGATGTGTTTTTATAAATAAACCACCACCATTCCGCACAGGACTGATTTCCAAAGCTAAAACCTTACTGCTTAGAACTCGTGTTGGAGGACAGATCGTAAGCAGAGGTGAAGGAGGCAGAGCAGAGCTGTTCCCAGCTCAGCCAACCCAACTGCTCCTCCTGCTGGGACAGCCGCGCTTGGTTTGCTGCCTCTGGCAGATCTGCACTCCTGTCTCCCCTTGGTTTGCCATGTTATTACATGAAGTCCTACCAAACTCCCACACCACACCTACTGAAGATACATTCAAGGTAGGATTCGTGAGATGTGCCTTTGGATTCAACTGTTGGTCTGTTAAAAGATGACTGGCAAGTTATCTGTACGATAAAACAGCTGGTGAAGATGTCTTCACTGTCTTAAACATGTAAGAACATAGGTTGTGTTTTGCTCCAGTGCGGAACAGAACATGAATGAAGCAAACGTTCAGCACCGTGTCCAGGCTGGAGAAGCTGCGAAGGTGGTGACAGCTCCAGCAGTTCTGCTGTTTGCCTGAGTACTGGTCCAGCAGTAGCGTTTAACGACATAAGTGCTCTTAGCCTGGGGGAGAACGCGGGGTTGGAAGCTAAGTTAGTATTAAAGGGTTGCTCCCAATGTTGGAAGTATCAGCTTTCCCATCTTTCCACAGGAGGGAAAAGGCAGAGCCCCACCAGGGAACTCGTGGGGCCAAACCACCTCAGCACAGCCAGGTTTTGCTCAGCTCGGCCGTTCCCACCTCTCCCTGCACAGCTCTGAGGGTTCCAGGTGCAGCCCGAGGAGGAGTTTGTGGTGCCCCACGTGCCAGCGCAGCTGTGCTGGGGAAGAAGCCTTCGGCAGTGACACATCCCACGCTGTTCTTTGTGCTTATCACTGCTTCCCGCTGTCACCCCGTCCAGCAGCCACCACTCCCTCAGACGTGCGAGAGCACCCTCGAGCCTGCTCCACTCAGAATAATCACCCTAGCTTAACAACGATAAACACTGGAACCTCTTCAGCCTGGCTTGTTTTTGACAGAACCAAGTTAGGAGTATCAGACCCCAGATATTTTCAGGGCCACAAAGAAGATCAGAGGGCTGGAACATCTCTCCTACGAGGACAAGCTGAAAGAGTTGGGGTTGTGGGAGAAGGCTCTGGCGAGACTTCACGGCAGCCTTCCAGTATCTGAAGGGGGCCTGCAAGAAAGCTGGGGAGGGACTTTTCACAAGGGTGTGTAGTGATAGGAAAAGGGGTAATGGATTCAAACTGGAAGAGGGGAGATTTAGATTGGAAATTAGAAGGAAATCCATCTCTCTTAGGGTGGTGAGACACTGGCCCGGGTTGCCCAGGGTGGCTGTGGATGCGCCATCCCTGGAGGTGCTCAAGGTCAGGTTGGACGGGGCCTTGAGCAACCTGGTCTAGTGGGAGGTGTCCCTGTCATGGCAGGGGGTTGGAACTAGATGATCTTTGAGGTCCCTTCCAACCCAAACCATTCTAGGATTCTATAAACTTAAATTTTAAGCAAAACAACAGACAATTCATTTGTCTACAGTTCGCCTTTCTGAAGAAAGCCTCACCCATCCATTACATTTCACAACATCACTAATACACGCATACCTCAAATTCCACGGCTCTACAAGAAACAAGCCGTTCAGAATTCATGACAAATGCTTTTCTGCTGCAGCAGTGACGCTACTCGTGCTTTCCAGGAGAAACCTTAAAAAGCCCCAGCAGATTTAGCACATTTACAGCCCCAGGAAATGGCTGATTTGGACCTCCTGTGAACCTACACCAAGCTAGGGAGCTGCTTACAAACGCTAACAAACACGATTTTCTTTGTGAGAGGCCACGGACCTTGTGCAGCAGCATGTCCAATTATCAGGACTGTAACTATCAACCCCGAGAAGCTGCATCTGCAGTATTTTGCCCACCGGAGCACTGGATGACCAGATGTTTTCTCTCAAAGGCTGGTGATGAAAAGGCAGTGCTGGACACAGTGTTCTCACAGCCTCCCACCAACCCACCTCTGCAGCGTACGGAGTGACCCGGTCCAAGGAGTGGTGATAATTAACCTCCCTTGTTCCTTCCAACCATGGCTTCAGTGCTGAAGCCTAAATGCTTAACAGTGCATCTACCGAATCTTTTGGAGCCATCTCACCTTGTTTTTTGAGCTATATTCTGGCCTGGACACAAGATGCTCCTTGGCAGCCCGAGAACACTGTTGCCACCTGCCTGCTCCTGATGAAGGCTGCAGGGGACACCAAGCATGAGAAACAAAACACAGGAGGACTTCAGTCTCAGAGGGAAAAGAGGAAGGAGCAGGGGACAAGTCCGCAAGTCTGGGACAGAGGGCACGGAGAGCAAGCAGGCTCACCACCGACTGCCTGCAGGCTTCTGCAAACAGCACAGCACTAGGGGCAGGAGTGTCCCCCCAAGCCCCTCATCTCTAACACTGCTTAGGTCATGCCACCGGAAGACAAGGAATATGTAAGGAAACACACGCAACTGAAGTAACTGTGAAACAGATCTCACAAATAAAACAGTCAGCATTTATTGTTGTATTACAAAACACTTCATATTTTGGCAATATTTTACAGTTTATCCTTTTCCTTCTTAGGGATTGTTGAAAAGGTTGAATAGAGGGGAAGAGGAAAATGTTGAAATCAAGATTAAATTTCAAATGTCTCGCTTAAAAAAAAAATCCTCCCAAACCACCCCAGTCCCTCCCACCAAAATAAAAATCTAGTTTCACTCAATTCCACTATCCAAAGAGGCCATAGGTGAAGCGGGCAGGCAAAACTCTGGCAATTTCACTATCAAACGCATCAAGAAGACAAACAAAACATTCACAGTGGTCTTCAGTATGGTCTGTTGCGTTGATCATTTCTGAAATCATTTCTGAAAGGGAAATAAAACGTTACAAGGAACCCCTGGAGCAATTAACACATAGTCTCTTCAGTGGAGCATCTCTTACGTTGTGCGTGCACACACACAACCCTCCTTTCCCGCAGCCCTACCAATCGCACAGTCTGTACGCTGAGGAACCCAGCAAGGGCAAACCCACCACTTACCTTCCTCCCATTTTACCACCATAGCCACCTCCCCGGTCACCACCTCTGCCACCACGCCCTCGATAGCCTCTTTCTCCTCCATAGCCACCTCTCCCACGGAAGTCTGGAGGAAAATGCAAACCCACACGTCAGCCAGGTTTTTCAAAAAGCTGCAGATGTCGTTAATACTTTTAACACTTCAGAAGAGACTCGGTTCTTTTTACGCACCTCCGGATGGACGCGAATCTTCTGGTCGAGGGTCACCGCACTGGTTGCAGGAATTCCTGCGCGCGAAGTTCATATTACCGCAGGCCCTAGAAAAGACATTGATTCCCCAGACTGAGCTGTGAAGCAGCTCAGGGAGCGTACACAAAACACCACTACCCAATGAAAATGACACTTACGGGTTAGGACAAACCCAGTCACCATTTTTGGGTTCCCCACTTCTACCCTGGAAGCCCCCACCTCTTCCATATCCACCTCGTGAACCTGTAGACAAAATTATAATCACAATAAAGGAGGGGAAGTGTCAATGACCTATGACATGAGAAATATTTATTAAGGGCTGACAGTGCCTTCAGAACCTAAGTGACAAAAAGACTTTTCAGGTGGAAGAGAGAGTCTTTAATGTAACTAGATCCCTACTGGGCAAGTCTCTGAAACCAAATTAGGAACTCTGAAAGCAGCAGGTAGTGCCAATGACAAAAATTGGTAGAAATGCAGAATCTGGCATCTGCGAGCTGATTTACTACTAGCTACGAGATAGCTGGAAGACTTGGGTGAATGACAACAGAAGTTTCAGCCACCACCAAGTCTCAGCAGCATTTGATGTCCTAAAATTCATGCATGTGCACAGCCAAAACATAAATCTGTCCATCTGTCCATGTGTAGCTTAGGCAGATGCGGAAGAACAAGAAGTGAAGATAACACATCGTGGCCAGAAAAAACTGCTCCACCACATATTTTTTTATCAATTCTTTTTCAGCAGTAAAAGGAAACTTAACCTGCTTGAATTGCCAGTGGGTAAATATAAACCCACTATGGGCATTAATAAAATTTCACGAAGATTTAACAATATGTAATATCAATCACATATGGCAAGACTTAAGTCATGGAACAAAAAATTCCCAAAAAAGGAACATCTGCCTGGATTAATGCCAGGATGCATCTGACAAGCGTAAGGACAACGTAGTTCTTGCTTTCTGCATGAAAAAGATTAACAACTTCTACACCAATTGAAGATTTTGAAGAATCATCTTTTATCAGCCTACAAAGCTGTTTGATTTAACAACTATAATTTGTTGCCAGCCACCACACAAAGCATGCTTCCTGTAAAATAGTAATTAATATCCAGTGGATTACTGGAAAAAATGCATTATGCCAAGAATCAGGGAGATTACCATCTATATAATTAAAGGCATTAGACACCCAACTGCTGCTCCAACTCAGTAGCAGCTGAACAATTTAGCCTGTTTAATACCATCTGGAAACACCCGAGTATCTCAGGGCTTTGCTGTACTAAGCAAACACTCACTGGGAGCTCCCACCTCTGCATGTGGAACCTGTACAGCCTCAACACAGTCGTTACAGTATCTCTTTAAAAGCAATGCCAAGACATGATTTGGAGACTTCCCACTTCAAAAGGAAAGCATCAATACCGTGCTATGCAAAAGAGATTACAGATCTCAGTTTACTTAACTTGGTTCAATCCTTATTACTCCCTTTCATGGCAGAATCCCAAAGGCCCGTATACTTGGAGGAATCACTGCTTCAGAGTCAACTTCTCTTTTATAAACCAGTAATAGTTAAGAAGCATTTATCTATGCAAAACCAAGGATTCTACAGATTTTAGTCCCACCTCGACGTCCGCCACCTCCACCTCCTCTCATGAATTCAGGCCTTCTAGTTGCGAAAGAAACTTTGATAACATTGCCATTGAATTCTTTTCCTGTGGAAAGGTAGAAAGCGAGAGAAAGATCAACACAGCTTCAGACACCACAGCAGCGAGGTCAGAGCAGAAGCGCTCTGCACGTCCAGACTGGGTGCACAGCTCTGAGACACAAGGAGGCTGTGGGAAATCTCTTACGTTTGAAAGCACCGGTCCCGGTGTGAGATGGCAAACACCGAGGTACCTGCCCGGTTCTTCATAAACCCACAGACATTTCTCTTAGTTTAAATGTGATGTTGAAGTTGCAATTTAAATGTTCCTATTTGTCTAGTTAAAAGAGTTTTGGCCATGTTCATGGATAAGCGGCTTGGATGTCAGGACTCTTGTCTGTTCTTGCCCCAAGTCAGGCAATGCGAGTTTTGTACAATTCAACAGCCAGCACAAAACCAAAGAACCCCCAATATAAGTGAAAACCATGAACTTACAAAATACAAAGTCTCAGTTCTTCATAGACACAGGGTCTATCAGGGAACAAAGGCTGCACCTGTGCCTAATATATTTGCTTTACCCTCCTAAACAAAAGTCAACTTACATTTTATTAGCAAAATCTAAACCATCCCAGTGCAGGCAACACCAGATTTTTCACACACTACCATTTCACACCAAATGCAGTGTATGTCCTTCCATTATTATTAAAGTTCTGGGAACATACAAGGTCAGTAGAGCAGGCGCTTCCCCTCCTGCCCCCATATTTACTACTACAGCAGTATAGAAGCACAGAACCATAAAGGTTGGAAAAGACCTCTAAGAGTACTGAGTCCAACCGTCAACACTACCATGACCACTAAACCATGTCCTGAAGTGCCACGCCTCCGCATTTTTTGAACACCTCCATTATCGCTGCATTTCCACGTCAAGTCTGAGTAGTTACATATCAGTGTATTTCTGGGATCTGCTCTCTTCCTCTGCTGAATCCATAATTTAAAACCACCTTGTTCTTCATTGTGTATATACAAATCACTTGGCGCAAGGTTGCCGTAACCATCGCCAAACTCCAAACCTGTCACCATGTGAATAATATTGGTACTAAGACTGTAGGAAATCACAGAATCATAGAATTTTTTGGGTTGGAAGAGACCTCAAAGATCATCTAGTTCCAACCCCCTGCCATGGCACGGACACCTCCCACTAGACCAGGTTGCTCAAGGCCCCGTCCAACCTGGCTTTGAGCACCTCCAGGGATGGGGCAGCCACAGCTTCCCTGGGCAACCCAGGCCGGTGTCTCACCACCCTCTGAGTGACAAAATTCCTTCTAATCTCCAACCTAAACCTACCCTGTTCCAGTCTGAACCTATTAAATCTTGTCCTATCACAACATGTCCTTGTAAAAAGTCCCTCCCCAGTTTTTTTGTAGGCCCCCTTCAGACACTGGAAGGTCACTATAAGGTCTCCCTGGAATCATCTCTTCTCCAGGCTAAACAAGGCCAACTCTTTCAGCCTGTCCTCGTAGGAGAGATGTTCCAGCCCTCTGATCATCTTTGTAGCCCTCCTCTCCAACAGGTCCATGTCCTTCTTGTGCTGGGGGCTGCAGAGCTGGATGCAGTGACCCAGGTGGGGTCTCACAAGAGTGGAGCAGAGGGGCAGAATCCCCTCCCTTGACCTGCTGCCCAAACTTCTTGTGATGCAGCCCGGGTCACAGTTGGGGCTTTCTGGGCTGCACTCGCCCATTGCTGGCTCACGTTGAGCTCTTCATCAACCAGCACCCCCAAGTCTTTCTCCTCAGGGCTGCTCTCCATCCGCTCATTGCCCAGCCTGGATTTGTGCCTGGGATTGCCCCAACCCAGGTGCAGGACCTTGCACTTGGCCTTGTTGAACTTCCTGAAGCTGGCATGGGCCCACCTCTCAAGCCTGTCCAGGTCCTTCTGGGTGGCATCCCTTCCCTCCAGCGTGCTGACCACACCACACAGCTTGGTGCCAGCACCGATTACAGCTCTATTGATCTCAGTAAATTACACTTTCCCCAGAGACATGAACACCCTCTCCTGTACCTTGTGCACAGATGACTGAGGTACAACAAACCCCAACAGCATCATTACACATTTTTGGTCTTAAACACTAGCTGCTGTTCCACTGAATGAGAGAAAACACCAACACACACAAAATACCATGGAATAGAAATCTTTGTTAAAGAAACAAATGACAACAAAACCAAAAGCCAAGCAAAAATTAGCATGGCATTAATGATTTGCTTCTTCTGCTGCTTGTTAGAGTATTAACCCAAAGAACAGGTATTCTCACCCACCGTCAAACCAGTCAATTGCTGCTTTAGCAGAAGGAGGGTCATCAAAAGATACCGTTGCTTCTCCCTTTGGTTTGCCAGTATCCTTATCTGTATAAAGATTTATCATAGGCTTGCCAGTCTTTTTGTTGGTCTGAAAAGAAAAGTTGTACACTTAGCATAGGAGAAATAGTGGTAAAGCCAGTTCACAGCATGAACGGTAACAGCAAAGTATCGTTAGAAAGAAGATTCTCTTGGAGCCAGCCTGCAGAAAAAGATGCATTTGACTGAAGGATAGACTGGGTGCTCTCCAAGAAGTAATGATGGATCTAGTTTTAACAAAAAAATGAGGTCAGGTGCAGGAAGCCCTAGTTTAGAGTTACAGAAACAGAAGAAAGAGCCATAGGACAGAGAAGCATAAAGTATGAGGGTGGTACAACGGACAGAATGTCAGTGTGAAGGGTAATAAAGACTAAAGAGGAGATACAAAGCAATCTAAATGTCACTAGAAAAGTGACATTTAGTGACTGGTGCTGCCAGCTTACAAATGAGCTGTCATCTGGGAATGCAGATAAAAATACTATCTACAACTGCTGGGGAGTCAGAGCAAGCATCTGCCTGGAGTGATACCAGTACACTTCCAACACACTAGTTCTGCAAGTTCTCTTCCTACCAATGATTTCTTATTTCACATACCTTTATTATACCAATTTGTTTGAAATAGTCTGCCACTTGATCTGTTGAAACGTCCTCTCCGAGTCCTTGCACGAAGATAGTGTTGTTGTCAGAGTTGTCAGACTCTGAATCTATGAAAAAATAAAGCTACATTTACCATGTGTTTTTGGGTAGCAACAGAAGCAACATCTTAAGCTCAGGTCTGCGCTGCCCAGTTACAGACCCTCAAACCCCCAAGACATCTTGCGTTAAATAAAAGACGTGCAGAGAGCATGACTTTGAAGTTGACACTATCAATTTAAAAAATGCACGCACAGCACCTTCAGATGCTGTGGTACCTGAGAGCGAACACATTCACCAGCTATCTGCCACACACCCAGCTCGTCCATGCAGTGAGGACACCCAAACCCATCCACGTGGGCTGTGTGTGAAACACCACGAGTTTAGCAGAAGCGTTGTGGCAGGCAAAGCAGCTGCGTGGCTCAAGCAGATTCTAAGTTCATCTGCAAATTCTTACAGGCTGCATGGAAAGACATGCAAAAATTGACGTGCGCTTTAATAAAATAAATTTCTTTCAAGGAAGACGAGCTTTAGCTAAATTTCTTTTGAGCCATGGGAACTGCAAGCCACATCCATCTTTCTAGAGACACATTTTAAAAGCAATGACCTAAGAGCTACGATCCACTCCCACCCACTGCTTGTTCTCTTACCAGCATCTGATCTTGGTCCATAATCCCTTTGACCTATGAAACGAGTTTAAAAAAAAAAAAAGAAACACAGAAGAAAAAAAAAAAAAGAAAGGCTATTTTTAGCAAAACATTTTCAAGTGACTTTTTTAGAGACAAAAAAATATTTAAAGTACGTATGTAATGCATCTAAGATCTAAAACATTAACCAAGAGATTTAGAGAATTTTTAGATTAAAACGTTCAACAGAAGGTGTCTGTAGGACGTTAACTTGTTCTTTAACTTGCAGCATGTGGCAGTTGCCACACTGATGCTGTGCTGGTGTTATCTTGCAAATGCTGGTTGTCAGATCACCAAGCAGTTTACCTTTTTTTTTTTTTTTTTTTTTTTTTTTTTTTTTTTTTTTTACCTCTAGTACCTTTCTAAGAAGCATTTGTAACAAAAATTAAAAAAAGAAAAGAAAAAGAAAACTCCGGTGAACGTCACTGTCTCCACAAATTCTTTCATGCAATTTGACAAGGTAGAAATCCAGTTTATTGTTAAAAGTTTGGCTATTAAAACTCATGAACACACCAGCCTCACCAAAATGCTACAATGCTTCTACTAGATAGTAACAAGATATTGGTGGCTTTTAGATTTATAAAGAATTTCCACTGAAACATTTTTGGATACTCGGCACTTACCACCGTAATTTTTGAAGCCACCACGGTCACCACCACTGCAGAGGAAAAATTGAAGAAATGATTTCTTCCTTAAGTCTCTATGTGCTGAGCCCAAGGCTCAATCTACAGTTAACTGATCACAAGTTGAGAGTTACTGTCTGGCAGCTAAGGCACCATCTCTGTGTTCTCCTCACTACTCGTTCATGTGCAAAGGTTAAATTAAGTGAATAATCTCACAGGCGCTGCACTGGAGAAGAGAAGCCCTGAGGAGTATTTAAACTAACCCATCCACATGCTGTTGTTTCAATACTTCCTCCCATCCCACAAGCCAAAATGACTGCTATTAAAAACTGGGCTTTAGAACAGAAACATGATTTTCAGGAAGGTTAATGGGCTTTAATTGCAGGTGTAGTTGCTACTTTGGAATAATTAGTACTTCAGTACTTTCCTAGAAGTAAGAAGAGCTAAAGTTAATTAACCTCCATTGTTATGCCTTTATCTACAGGGGACAAATCGGCAGTATCGGCCATTCTCTGAGAAAGGGTCTGTGGGGACCTACTGTCCTCTGAGCACTTGACATTACAGAGAAGGTGTGTGTATGTGAGCTTCAAAAGCAGAGGCCGTGGAGTTTTATTTCATTCATTCTGAAACCTGTGGCACAAAATGTAGACCAAGTTAAGAGATTACACACATCAATTTTCAAAGGTTAGAAGGGGATTTTACACAGGACGTTACGCCTCCAATTATGTGCATGAAAATAAACCCTCACTCTTTTCAACGTCAATGTTTGTAGCAGGATTTTTCACAGCAGCATTTAAGTGCATCCATGTTATGAACACAACATCATCAAAAAGCCATCAGGAACAATACAACCACTGGATTTTTATAGCAAGTCAATACCCAAGCATCAGAAAGGCTGTCTCGTACTGCCACGTACGGGTGACACAGCTGGCACCCGACAACAGGGCGGCTTCACCGCACCCGGGCAGCACAGCCAGCGTAATCCCCACCCTGCTCTGGAGCTTCCAGAGCCCCAACGACTGTGCCAGTGGGAGTGTTCTCCACTGCGCTCTACAACTAGACATCGCTCCATTCAACCTCTCTGCCAACAAACGCATCAGAGTCCAAACGTGGGACACAAGCATCCCAGCAAGAGGCAATGAAGTGGAACTGGGGAGTAACTTCTTTGGCACTCTCTGTTTTCTGTCACAGCAAATGCAAAGTCACGAATGGACGGTGTTGCTTAATTATCACTTAGATAAAACCCACCCAACACAAGGGAGAAAAAAGAAATATGGTTTCAACAGGTATTATCAAAACTGGATTGAGAGAGACACTCGTTGAAGGGTGACTGACATTCTGTGACGGTGCACATAAGGAGCATTAGATGGTTGTCATGACAGACCAGCGCTTTCACTGGGACTTTCAATTTTTGCTGCAGATTTTAAATCCGCAGCAAAAATCTGAATGGAAAACTGTAGCGTCATTTACCAGCAAGTAATTCACTCCGCTTACTTAAGAGAGAAAATGAAGGACTTTCATATGCAACATCATAGCCAGCCTTGAATGAAGATCAGCTATTTTGAAGGGCTGACAATGAGAACACAATGGTGATTGTAAAATTTACTGTAAAAATCTTTTCTGCCACCTCCAAATCACTCCAGCTACCAAAAAAACCCTCATTATGTCACAACAATCTCCCTTCTCTTCTAGGATTTTAACTCAGAAATAACAGGAGTGAACACATCAACAATGAAATGTTATCACAGTTTTCCAACTCTAGAATATGGTCCAAATTCCTCAGGACAGCACTTTTCTGAACGTGCTTTCTGGTTTGAAAGTATATAGCTGCAGAGACATAAATTAGAAAAACCCAACAATCTAAAAACATACAGAAAATAAGTTTATGACTAATACAGCCAGGATTTTACAGGAAGTGAGGATTTTGAGAACATGCTGGGGCAAAAATGCGGGTACCATGGTTCTGAGAAGCGATAAGAGCTGGATATATAAAATATAAAGGAAATCCCAATCAAATGCCTAATTTCTAACTTTGCGGTACAGTAACTCTGCAACACACACTAACAAGCTGCACCCATGATTTGTAATTAGTTTTTAAATTAATGTCTGCAGAAATATGTTTTTCCCTAAGTATGCTTCAGCACGTGATCTTCTGCTTAGTCTCACGTGAAGAACCCAACCAAAACCTGCATCGATCCAGTGACAGGTACCTTTGATGATTGGCTTTCCTCGACTTTTTAAGTCCCTTTTCTATGTGATTTATAAAGCTGCAGTGTGTTACCTTCCTAAGATTGCTCAGCAAAGCTCCCCAGGACTTCTGCAGCAAGTGAAGGCAGACACAGAAACTGGCTGCAAGCAGCTGATGCCACAGTCTCAGATTTACCCCTCACTGAGAGCCAACGCTCAAGTCTCAATCTCAGCCACGGAATTACTTCCCACAGTACTGTCATGGAATGTTGGAAAATAGAACTGCAGTGTCGCAGCCTAGGGGTTTACCAGACCTGCACACAGACCAGAGCTGGTGACCAGGTGGAGTCTGGGGTCTTAACGTGCTACATGAGAATCATCAACTGGTAGCTAAAATTCACCAGTGCCACCAACACAAAGAAGAGACTGAAGCGCTAGCAGCCAGAACGAGTATGTGGCACCCTTCACAGCGACAAGAACTTACTGCCATGAAAGAAACGTCATCAGATGTTCTTTTCTCCTGTGCTCCGCCATATATTTAAACATCACCTACTTGAGCGTAAACAGAATTTATCTGAACATTGCCTGTGTCAGCTGGGAATAACTCTTTATATTACAGGCAGCTACGTGGAGCGCTGAACATGACAGACACAAGAAATACACTTTGAAAACTCAGTCAGATATTGGCAGAGGTAGCACCCAGAATTCAGGAACCAAACTGCAGCCTCCAACATGCATCGATGTCTCGCCAAGCGTGGGGCAGTTACATGTAAGGATGTATTTTTACAGACAAGAACAGAATGCTGAGTGCACCGATAAAGTCACTGACAGATGGCTTTTTTTTTTGCTGCCTCTATTTATTGCCTCTGTTCATGTTTTCCAACATCTATATAAGGCTAAGCTCAAGTATATACAAGTCAAAATATTAATTCTGTACATAAACCACACTGCTGTAAAAACCATTTGCACTGAGTTGTAGTTTCTGTATATCACAGTAAGCTAATTCCCACCCATCAGAGCTGATATAGCAATTAAGCTGCAGAGGCAACTTTTGTTCATAGTACATCTTAAGAGGAAAACAAACAAAAACTCTGCTGAGCAGAGTAAGGACATATTCTAATGGTAAATCCTTTCCTAAACTGCAGCTGTGTAGTTTGGAACTACAACACAAACTGCCTGAGCAGACCCAAGGCAAAGCTCACGCAGGCTCCAAGAGCTGGGCAGCATGACGGGTACAGCTACTGCCTCCCTGAATGGTTTTCCCGAGCTGGAAGAAAAAACCCTGCTGGTTATCACCACTTAGGTGCTTAACCAAAACAAACTGGTCCCACAACCACAATGAACAATTAATTCTTTACCTTTAGGATGAGGACGCTAACAGAAAGGTGACTTACTCTACAAGGGAAGAATTCTCAAGACCTGGTGTATCTGCTTTCTAACCAAAAGAGCTCAAGGATTAAACTCTTCTACTATGGGTATTAAAATGAGAAAAGATTTTGCTTCTTAGCCAAAATACAAATTCATGAGATCATCAATTTTTCAAGCTTCACAATGAAAGGGTGGAAAAATTCTACTAAAATCCCAAACAACGTAATTCAAGACCATTAAAAAAAAAAATCTGAATAATTATTTTGAAACCCAAAGTTCAGAAGATTAAAAAGTGAACACTTGACATAAGAAAAGGATTGTTCTCTATCGTAATATCAGCTATGAAATCTGAGTGGTGATTTCCACAAAGATATTTTCTTCTCAGTGCTGCACGACCTTGCACAAAAGAAAAATGAGTGCAGAAAGCATTTATTCATATTCAACTCATGTGAGTTTTCAGAATAACAGTTCATACCTTAACATTCCTAACTATGTTTTGAAGTACTTTTATAAAGGTTGTTTCAAAGAAATTAAAGCTAAGCTCTCAAAATTTTAAAAGGCTAATTTCTTCTCGTCCCAGGCATTCCAGTGCAATTTTTGGCACTTGCAGACTGCTCTCACGCAGGGTAGGTTTGCACAGGCCAACGCCCCCCACAAGATTCCTGCAGGAGAACTGATGTAGCAGCCAAAGTGACTGTGGCATGAGCAGAGGACAGCAGCAAGCCAGCAACGACGCTGGTAACAGCATGCTCCGATTAGGCAACACGGGGGCTGTAAAACCCCAGTGACTAGCTAACGCTTGTAGCAATGAGCAAGCTGCAACAAGCTCTCCCTCCATTTAAATGCCAGTCAAGACAAAATTTTTATTACTAGGTAACACGGGAGAGCTTCATTGGCTATGATCTCAAGTTAGCTATTCACGTTTTTTTCGTAATGTCAAGGAACAACCGGTTTTTGTGTTGACAGAATTCCTTTACACGTTATTTTCTAATGACTATGGAAGTCAAAGCCTACATTCTTACAGCAGCACCTCTGTACAGATGAGATTTTTAGATAGATTATTTCCTGATGGCTATGGAATTTCAACAATTGAAGCACTAAAATGTGATCAGAGTAAAAAATCTGAAAATAAGCAGTTACTGGAGATTGACTTGACATTCCTACGCAAGCCGCTTTTAGGAAAAAAACAAACAAAACCAAAAAACCCAGGGAAATAAAACCAAGCTACCCTGAAAACCCATATTTTCACAGGACTAAATATGATTTCTTACCTTATCAGAAGTTACTTTCCCCTTGATTATGCATTTTGTTGTTTAATTTAACCTTTTACACTTTAATAAGCGTGACTTTGGTAAAATATATGTCAGAAGCAGAATGCTCCATCAGAGTTATGCAGAAAGACTGAATAAACATGTATGATGCTGTAGTTTCAGAAAAATCTCACTGCAAACAGTGTTAAAGACTGCATCACTGAACAGAAGGCAACAGACTTCCTAACAAATGCCTTCCCACCTTGCTGTATTTTCCCCCACCTCTCCATTCACCTCCACTCTTTTCCTTTTTTTTGGCTTCCTATGGATGTGTCGACAAACTTTTTCCTACATTTTGGGAAAATATGGGAAGAGGCTTTATTTTCACAGACATGAATTCTCTTACTAAGGCAAAAGTTTGTTTCAAAGCGATAAAAATCTACCAAAAGTATGTTTTTTGAAGCTCACATTCATTCCTCTTACTGGAAAGGGCTCAGCTAGAGACAATTTTTTAAAACAACAGGAATAGGGAAAACCCTCATTTACTCATTGCTCGGTTTTAACTGAAAATGAACTCAAATTACTTTGCTAGTTACGCATATATTATACAAAACCCCAGCAAACTGTAACGTGAAATAAAAATTAAAACACTTTTGTAATCGTGCTACCACATCTAACTAGGAGAGACAGGGTCCACCTCCAACATCAAACTGGCAGGTCATGAAGTACAACTTGGGACCACCTTAGGAGCAGGCAACGTTTAAATACGCTTTAAATACTTTAAGAAGTAAAGTCTTAACACATTGTTGGATTATTTTGTTCAGATTAGATCAAACAAACAGCACTGCATAATTAGAGTTCTGCAGCTGGAGTTCTAGAACCGTGCAGCCTGTTCAAGGTCAAGCGGTGCTGACAAGCAACGCTTCAAAGCTCACTGGAAGCTTCAACCTTCCTCCTCTGCACCAGTGAGCGCTAGACACCCCCAACCATTTCACAGAGGAGCACAGAAGGCAGCCAGTTGCCATCGTTTTTTAAGAAATAATGATGTAATCTGACCTAATTCAATAGGATTTAAAGCAAAGGTCCCAATCTCTCAGACTGATGCATGAAATCATCTTCAAGCACAAAAATATAGACGTGCATATGTTTTTTTGACAGGAACAGGGCTCAAGGCAACAGCAGAAGAGGTAACTGTATTGGTAGTGTATAAAAATCTACCTAAAATAAACGTGCAGACTGGCAGCTAATCCAATAATAAAAACTGTATTTTAATGGAAGATTAAAATGGCAAAACCAGTAAAGAACAAGTAATATTATTGCTAAATTACTCCTGAATTATTTAGAAAACAGGAAGATAATTAGCCAACCTTAGTGTAATGATCTGTCACTGAAAAGACAAAATGATTCCCTGCTAAAAACATTAGCTACTTCAGCTATGAGTTTTATAAAACTTTCTCGATCCCTGGCTGTTGGTTTTCTTGCCAGTGAAAACACATTTTTACACGTTTTAAAATTTCAAGGGATGGGCTTGGGCAGTTTTTGTATTGCAGGTCATGTAGATAAAATGCATCAAATGTTTGATCTCAGTCTATCTGAACCTGAAAGCTCTTCCTAGGCAAAATGCATTTCTCTACAACGCAGAAAGGTTTAATTTTAGAAACCTCCCATTTTTGGAAAGCTAAATCTGAACCACATTAGGAACAGATGTATAGTAAAAAAAAATTAGAAACAGCTAAATAATAAGAAAAAGGGTAAGGAACTGCAGGCACTGGAAAGAGATCACTTACCTATATCCAGACATATGACCTCTTCCATCCATGTCATATCCCCCTCTACCTCCTCCCTGTGACCCGCCATATCCTCTATTATCTTCTCCATACCTACTCTTTTCACGACGATCATCTGCAGGAATGAGTAAAAGAAACGAAAACAGGAGTAAATTGTGATGCAAACTGCAGTGCAGTGACAACTCCCACCCTACCAGTTAATTCTCCCCCATCCTCCCCCAAGTCTGCCATTTAAATCTGGAAAGCATCAACTCCTAAATCTCTCTTACATTTTCTATGCCAATAAAGGAATGGAGCAAAGTTTGATTTTGTTCTAGTTATCTCCATTGGCTCCGGGGGCCAAACTATATCTCAGAACGTAAACACTCTGTACTTCAATTACACTCAATTTTCCAAACATTAAACACACATTGCCCAAAACACACTTTTCATTCTACTTCCGTGTAGCCTTCCCAGTTTGCAAAAGACATTAACTGAAGACAGGACAAGGACAAAGAGTGTGGGTTGTGCCGCTTGTGTGAAGTTACTGCCGAAAAAGAGTTGATCTTAAACTTCTCGTTTGCTTCTATCTCGTAATTCATGTACACAGCGTAAAGCTGGAATGCGAAGTCCAAGAGCTCCTTGTGACTGATCGAGACACGTCACCTTCATGCAGGAGGAAGGTTGAAAACAGCTTAGAAGAAAATTCCATCTAGAATTTGCAGAACTCAGGGACACAGACTCTGCAAGGCTGCCTCCAACAAATGCAACAGTTTTGGGGCCCCATCAGTTTTTCATGTCTGCACACTGTTTTGAAAGTCTTAACAAACAAAACACTCTCCAGGAATATCAACATGGAAAAAGAGCTTTAACTATGCATCACATAACTGTCTGCAGAAGGAAATCCAACTATTTCACAGTGTTTCTGCTCAATTTTATTAGCCAATATTGAATTCAACCTGTGAATTTTACCTTGGCTGTTGTGGCTATAGCTTCCCTTCTGAGACTGGTAGGACTGCTGAGAATGGCCATATGAGCTTTGGTGCTGGTTATAGCCTGACTTTTGGTCATATGAGCTCTGGTGGCCATAGCCCGACTGCTGGTCATATGAGCCCTGGTGGCCATAGCCCGACTGCTGGTCATATGAGCTTGACTGCTGGTCATAAGAGTCTTGGTTTTGTCCATAGCTTGACTGCTGGTCATAAGAGCTTTGGTGCTGACCATAGTTTGACTTTTGTTCATAAGAGCCTCTTCCACTTAAAATAAACAGAATTTGTATTAATAGCTAAATGTTCACAGAATAGAGAGCAAAGTAATGGCTGAAAATTCATGACATTGCTAAAATTTCCTAGGCCCAGTTACCTCCCAGTCATTACTGGCATACAGATATGAGAACACTCCGTTTCAGCTCTGTCAGGATATACCTGGCTTGCAATAAAAGCAAGGCAGAAAACGGCATGGAACCATTGCTTTCCTCATTGCATCCTCAGTTTCCATTCCTGTTTCCTCTGTCAATGTAACCCGAGAGCAGCACTCCCCTCACACCGCTCAGGATCACGCTTGCTTCCTCCCCTCTCCCCAGGAGCACGACCATGGCTGATGCACAGCCCATGACCTCCAAAACACCAAACCCTTCTCTGCAGACTGCAGAGAAGACACCCACTGCTCGTGTTGTGTTGTGCAGCTGACACTGGCCGCCTACAATTAAAAAAAAAAAATAAAAGAAATCCCCCAATTTTGCTTTCATTGAATTGTAACCTATCTTTTTCTGGGTGCTCTACCATTTGGCCAAGAACTTTTCTAACTCATGTGACGTCCTCTGACATACTTCTTACTTTAATGCCACCTACATATACTATCCCACCAACTTCTATCAGAAGCATTGAGAATATTTCATCCAGGCTGCTCCAACACAATGTGGTTCAATGTAGTCCATGCTGAGAGGGAGTCATAACTCTTCTCTGACTAATAATGACTTTATAGTAACCACAAGGAAGTCTTGCCTACACCATCCTTCCCTCCTCTACTTCAGCATCCAAGGTAGAAACAAAAGCATTTTGAAAATCCAGGTCTATGAGAATAGTTCCAGCTGGGTTACCCTTTCATAGCAAGACATTCGATAGATTTATGAGAAATAAATTGCATCCAGGAAACACTGGCTGTTGCTCATACCTTCGTTTTGCCCCGGGGTTATGTAGTTGCAGCTTAACTGGACTTTTTTTTCACTAATTTAAATTAATTACTGACCTCTGCCACCCTTCCTTCTCTTCCTCCTCCCTGCTTCCACCCTTTGTCAAAAGATGAAGTGCTACATTTGTCACTTTGCAGTCTTTGACAATCTTACTCCCTAGCCAAAATGTCTCAGAAAAAACAAACAGAAAAATCTAAGAGCCTACAGAAAGTTTCCACCAGCTTTTCAAAGCACTCTAAGACAAAGCTCACTAGGTCCAACCAATCTTAAAATATCCCACCTGTATAAATACTGTCTAATCCACTCCATCCCTGTTCTAGCCTAGATCTTGGCTTTAGCATGACTAATCCCAGTGGCAAAGAGCTTGCAAAGATTTGTCTTAATATCTTCACTTCAAAAAAAGTCAGCTCCACTTTAGCCTTTGCACCACCATCAAAGGAAGCATCATTAAGAGCGTCCACTATTTGCTCATTTTCCTTCCTTAATTCCCTCCCTTAGGATGCAAGAACTACAATTTTGTGGCCATCCTCTTCCAAGTTGCTATCACTTAATTTCTCGCTTTCTCCTTACTTGTTACAACCAAACATAAAAAAATTTCCCTCCACAGCCTTTTTTTCATTTTCTTCATCAAAACCCACTTGTTGGAGAATCTATGCTCTCCTGCATTTTTTGCCACTGGCTGTCTACCGAGTTAAAAACGACACTGTTGCCTAGTTCTGTACCTTTGTACATTTCTAATAAATGCTCAGAAAATAAAGCAAAGTAAAACTTAACTGTGTGCCTGTCTTCATTAAGGACGCAAAAAAGGCACTCCGAGTGACAGCACCTAATGCTGAGAGATTAAGACCTTGCTCGTTTATATTAAGATGGTTTGTAACTACAAAACCAGAAACCAAATACAGGTTTGCTGAAGTCCAGATTTTTTTATCAGCTTGCAAAACAAAAGAGAAAAATATTTGGACCTTGTACACATGAATGAGGGTTGGTAGGTGACAGAGTGTTTTAAAGCAGTCACATGATCCTCAATAAAGATCTAATGTGAGCAGCAACCTTGGGGTGTATGCATGAAGCTTGCAAATGAGATAATGAAGGTATTCTACCGCCAAGTGGCCTAAACGTTGTTACAGGAAGTTGGGTTCAACCTTGTATCATTAATCCTCCCAAAACCGAGTCAGGTACAACATCACTTAACAAATAAAATAGGTTTGCAGTAGTGTACTGAACCAGAGTGCAGTACGCATACGCATATTTAAGTTATTGATGAGGATATAAAAATGTGATGTTTTGAAAATCCTGCTTAGTTGGGAGAAGATATTTCTTAAATAACATTTCTGAATTCTTTCCTCTCACCAAGAAAAGGCATTCTAAGGCAGATAAGAAGTCTGCAAATCTAAGAACAGCTAAGAATTTCCTTGCTAACAGCTTATTTGAAGTTAATAAAAGAGTACTGTAAGCTTACACAAAAGAACGTGCTTGGAGAAGTACTCGACACATCTTTTTCCTAATCAAAATACTCTCTACCCAGTCTATCTAAAGTCTATCTCCCTGTACAGTCTGACTTCGAGACAACTGCATCCATCCTTCTTATATCAATACTCTTCCTCCTGTTCTTTCAGGCATTAAAAATGTCTTAGGAATGTGGGTTTTCAGACGTTTGTCCTTTTTTTAGCAATGGTAGCAGGAAATTTGTTACAGCTCTAGTTAAGAATGTACAACTACTAGGCAGTACTTTAAATAGATGCTCTTAATCTTGGCTGCCTTACCCTCTAGACGACCCTTTCTGCTGCCCCTGACTGCCATAAGACTGCTGGTTGTATGAGCTCTGATTCTGATTTTCATAACTGGATTCATCATCGTATCCCTGGGAATCTTGTCCGTAACCTGGAAATTGAGGAAAAAAGTGTTTAGTAAATATTCACCTCTTAATTACAGCCAATGAATGTAACAAGCTAGCCAAACCTGTTTGATTTTGTCCATAGTTCCCATGATAGTTTCCATAGTTCTGTCCGTAGGAGGAGTTGTCTCCACTCTGCCCGTAACCAGAATATCCCTGTAATTTCAAGCACATACTCAAATCAGTACAACTTCCACTGCAGGAAGTGACAGTTTTCCTTCACTAGACACAACAGCAAACATGAAGCACAGACCATGTCTGCCTGGCCCGGGCCATGGTCACCCAGGAAGAATTATTTTTACTCAAGGAACATCTACTTTAAAAGACATGATGGTTTTTTTTTTTCAATTTACCTGTCCTTGCCCATAATTTTGACTGCTCTGACTGCCATAGGATGAGTAGCTGTAAGAGAAAAATGCATTTAGTAAATGCTCACAGGGGTCTCCACATGGGTTGGAAAGTAAAGGTATTTTTGGTGTTAAGTTTCTTTTCATTCCAAAATAAGTGTTTAAATTGAGTACTGCAGTTGTAGGTACATCAGAACCACATCAATAAACTAATGGTTTGCATGAGTCGACTGTCAGAAATTTTAATTTTGTCTCTGTTTAAAGTGTAAATTTTAAGTATATGAAAATTGAGCTTACTGCAATTTGACCAGTTCTTCAGAATCGCAGAAAATGTTATCATCCAAAACAAGGCACTTTAGGTTTTTCAGTATATTCTTACAAAGTTCATTTTGATCAGTTACTGTCAATTCCGTATTTGTTGGCCTCTTCAAGGACATTGTCACCAAAAAACGCACTAGCTGTAGATTATACTTACTCTTTATTCTGCCACTTTAAGGCTTCATGAGCTGACAGAAGAACCATGTGCTGGAACTCATATCATACTGCGACATAAAGTCAAACTCACACACTGCTAAATGCACAGAACCTTATGACTTTCATTAGCACAGCCAGCATCAGTCATGACTTTCAAACGCCCATAAAAACACTTTCATTTCCCTGATTAAAATACCTCCCTCAAAAAAAAAAAAAGGCAATTTTATGAACTAGTTTTTAAATTTCTCAATTGCGAACAGTTACCATAACAGGTTTTACAAAAAGTTCCTGTTACTATGTAACAGTTAATACCAGCAGGTTTGAAGAAAAGGTTCCCTCCAATGGGAAAATAAATTTTTATATCTATATAGCCATCACCTTTACACTTATATAACCTTTGAATAACATCTTAGTGAACAGCTTAAGGCAGGCATATAACAAATATTCTCTCCATTCATGACATTTCCAAAGTTCTCACTATTCCAATTTCAACCTGCTTATCATCTTCCCTTCAGGAATATCTTTTTTTTTTTTTTCCTGTTTTATAAGACATCTTAATAAAGGCCCAGGGCAGCAAGCTCTCTGCACCCAGAACTCCAAAAACATAACACTCTATCATGCCCAAAGACCCAAACATCATGTTGGGAATCCTAAATGGACTTCTGATTTGCGTATTTAATTGTTAACAGCAAAATACTCGACACATACCTCTGCTGGCCCCCAGACTGACCGTAACTTCCAGAATCTAGAAAAAGAAGAACATCATATTGAAAACTTCCAATTAACATTTTATTCCTCTATTTCCTATAGGAGGAAGATATGGGGAGAGGGGGAAAAGTTCAAGTACACTGGACAGTGCAGCTCCTTTTCCTGCAGCTTCCTTTTTATTAAGGCATGAGAAGATGCTACGAGCAGGAGGACGGGAGCACAGGGCATGGGGGGCACAACACAGGTCTAGGCGCTTTGAAGTTTCCTTTGGAAAGCTCTGAATTCCACTTACAAGGTGTCTCTTCAAACATCCGGGACTGTACGGCCCCCTCTCACGGCTATCGAACACAGTGCCATCATCAATGAACAGAACGCAGCAGCTTAATTAATCACACGGAGCTAAGTAGGTCAGTCCTACCGAACCCCTCTTTGAGACGCCACAAGGAAGCTCTGCCCAGCAAAGGGCAGACACAGGCAGGGCCGGGAGATGTCAAATCAGCTGTGGAGGAACCCTGAACCCTCTTCTCTCACATTGCAAGAGAAAAACATTACTGATAGCTCAAACCATGCAAGAATTAATTCATTTACACAGAGCACAAGCTGTCCAGGCAGGTATTACGAATATTAGTTCTAATTAATGTAAACATAAAAGTTATCACAGAGATTGATTCTTGAACCACATTGGAAGAATATGGATTTCAAAATACGACCTCAAGTTTAAAAAAGAAAGAAGAAAAGTTTAACTGAAATGGTTTGGCTTGTATTTAAATAGAACACCTGGTTTGTAAAAGCTATCAAGATCACAAAAAACTCTACTACCTGCCAGCTGGAATTCGATCCTTAAATGGGGTGCTCTATCCTTACTGATTTAGTTTATCACCTTATTTTATCTTGTTAATTGCCCAACGATGGATTTCCTCATCTTCTCCAAAACTGCACATCTTTATGTGTTAAAAGCTCTCACCGTACAGGGGAAAACACACATTCCCACCAACTTTCCGCGGACACACAAACACGTGTGTTGCTCTGTCACGGGCAGACTCGTCTCTCCAGCACACCCCGACCTGCTCTAGGCTCTGCCAACTTCTTCCCTACACAGACTCTGCCGATCTCGCGTCCTAGGCAGGAGTCTCAAATCCATTTGACATTTTTGCTTGAAATTCCCACCTCCTTGTCAAAACACAGACGCCTCTTTCCTTTCTCTGCCAGCCCCTCCAGTTCTGTGGCTCTGGGTAACACCCCTGCAGCTTTCCTGCTCCTTTCAAATCACTTCAAGAATCTGTACAAATATTGTGGTGCTGCGGTCTAATAAAAACTATTGGGAACTTGCCTGTTTTCAGCCCTGATTTCAGTCTTTCCCCCACGCTCACTCTCCAACCTCTACACCTAGAGCTGACTAAAAAGCTGAAACCAAGAATGAATTACACTTCAGGGTAACTGCCATAAACTACAAATGACTTACGACAATTTTCCAACCCAAACGCTCATCAAATTGCTGGAACTCTGTTCATTATACCTCCCTCAACTGGTTATAAACCAAATCCTGCCAGTACTCACACATACACTTAACCACATGCATCTACGCTTCCAAGGTGAGGCTACCACCTAAACTATCCAGACACGAAGCAGCATTTTTAAAGTATCTCCTCAAAGCAACACAAAGCACCAAATTTCATATTCTGTAGGAGAAACATTTACCAAAAGCTAGGAGGAGATGAAATAATATTTAATTTCACAGTTTTTCTCACACGTGAAATATCTTCCTCCCTTTGCACTGCTACAGAAATACTTCATTGCCTTTTCACAGTGAAAAGCAATTAGACAATGTAAAAGCGCAACTCAAATGTGTTTATTGTTTTAATAAGATGAAGGTCATGTTTTTATATTATTTCAATTTACATGATCACATAGATTACTATTAAATAGGTAACCATCTTTTTAAACTATGGTTTAACTCCGAAAGTTATATGCCATTAATGCTCCTAATTAAAGCAAAGAATATTAATGGCTGTATAAGAAAGAACCTTGAGTAAGGATGTAATTAGCTATAAATTGAAGGGCTGAATTTCACCTCCTTAGTTTATCCCTTACAAAATTCTGCCAAACCACAAAATTTGGGAAAAAGTTTGAAAGCAACTAGATAAGTAGCCTGTAAAATATGAATATGCAGAATCAGGGGAATTTCCTTTATTTATATATTTTTCTACATCCTTTGTTGGACCTCTTAGTCTACAGACTCCACCAATTTATTTTGGTGGGCTCAATGGGGACAAGAGACTGTTAAGTATTTTTGGAAACAATAGATATTTTATTCTGGAAATTCCTGGATACACTGACATTTTAAATGAATGTTTTAAAAGCTCATGGAAAAATTTCCTGTGAATGAAGTGGGGCAGAGCAGATGGGTCACCATGCACTGCTCAGAAAGTGTATTCCTCTTAAGATAGAAGAACCTGCTGTGTACACTTGAAAACTGAAGTTCTCACACGAAGGAATTCTTACAAAGAAGCAGCACTTCTTCTGTAGTATTCTCAACAGAAAATGAATCTCATGTTTGAGCATCACCACAGATTAAAACCAGAAAAGAACACTCAGGTGCTTGACGGGAAAGTACTTGAGGACTGGCATAAAGTGGGTTTAGTTTACTGCCCAGTTTTACTCGTTTAGTAGAATTCACGGTCTGACTCATTTTACTGTACCTTTGGACATGTTTTCTTCTCACAGCAGAGCCACTCCTTGCATTAAAGGATTTCTTTAACATACCTTGCTTTGGTTTGGTTTATTCTCTATCATTCATAGATGTAACATGAGACTACACTAAAATGGCCCAACCCTAACAAAACATGGCTCACTCCGCAAAAGCACTGAACAGCCCTGGAATTCCCTCTGCTGTTCTGGGATACACCACCTATCCATGGCCTCTCATTCTGGGATACACCACCTATCCATGGCCTCTCATTCTGGGGTACACCACCTATCCATGGCCTCTTCACAGAATCACAGAATCATTATGGTTGGAAAGGACCTCCAGGGTCATCAAGTCCAACCTTTCTCCTAGCATCTCT
>JAVSBS010003202.1:0-12793 GCA_033124195.1 Coracias cyanogaster
TATGGGAAAGTAAAAAGTGTATTTAAAAAGTCTGAATGGCACTTACCTCTCAAGAAGTGCTGGTAAGAAGGAAGTGACTCAAATATGCTGTTTGAAGCCATTGTTTCCTCTTTAAAGCTCACTCTTTCTTTACAGTGAAGGAATATATGATCTCTTCTACCTTGGGGAGGGAAAAATGAAGAACAGTCATTGTTACCACCCTCCTCCCAGCCATCATGTTCTGTTTTATCCTGGTGCCTCAGGAGCAGCACAAAGCGGATTATAAGGTTCTTTTGCTAAAAGAACTCTGAAATTGTTTCTTAAAAAGAAAAAAAAATAGCGGATCGGTTGTGGTTGATGATGCTTACCACTCTACGAAACTCTGTGGTTTGCAGTCAAAACGATTCGCCCTGCCTGCTGACCAATATCCCGGACCCGCTCTTGTGTGACTGCCTCTGTACCCAACTTGTGGTTCTGTGGTTGTTTATGAGGCCCAAAGAAGTGTTTCACACAACCAAAATTACAAATTTAACTGTTCCCCTTTCCAGAACCTGCCTCCATTGGTCCCTTTGGATCATGTGACCCCAGTGATGTCGACTTACTTTTTTTTTTTTTTAACTTTCTGAAGTCATGCCCTACCCACTCCACCTGCCCTCCCCGGGGCTGCGCAAGGCAGCGATGGAGTCTGCTGAGGGAGGGAAAAGCAAAATGACTCACCGTCCCTGATGCTACAAATGGTCTTGCTGAGTTAGTTCAACTCCGCTTGTTTTGTTGTTTGTGGTTTTTGGAACTACTGATTATTTTGATAGAGATTTCATTGCAGCTTATTCAATAGTAATTCAAACCCGGGTATTAGTCTGCTGCTAGGGCAGGATGTGTAGCTCATCCTGTAAAACATTAGGAATCAGCTCTAGGAAAGACCACTGGCTGGGGAAAGAACACTGGAAAGAGATGTAAAAAAAAAAAGAACATTAAAAGAAAATAAGAAGAAACTGTCAAGGGAGACAAAAGAAGCCCCAACAGTATTTTGAACCTGTCTGATGGCACCCTCTAAGGAGTGCTGGAAGGTCACTAGTCTCTGAGCCCATAGAAAAGGTTTGTTACTTCCATAGAGTTGAATCTGGTAAACCTTCTTTAGCACAATTCCTGTTCCCATCAGAAGGAACCCAACTCAAGAGAAAACCTGAGTAAAATCCTCAGAATTTTGCTCAGCATTTCTTTAGGTGATAACAGGTCCATCCTGACCAAGAACCTTCCTTCCACAAAAGAAGAATAAAAAAAAAAGGAAGAAAAAAAAGATCCTAAACCTAAATAATCAATTGGCAGTTCTGGCTCTGGCCGTGACAATGCAAAAAGAGGGGAGAAAAGTCACTTACTATAGCACAGAGAAGTGGCTGCTGTGCTACCTTTTGTCTCCTTTTCCCCTCTTCTGAACGGCAGACAGCAGCCCTTTCCCACCTTGCCGCAAACCACGGATCTCCTCACACCTGTACAGCCTGGGGTTCAGCACACTGAAACCTGTGAAACCTTTGCCAAGAAACCCATGGCAGTAAAAGGACTGCACCGACATCAGGGCTGAGGCAGAGTGAGACTTTCCCCGCACCCTCTGAGGGACTACCGCAGTGAAAGAACTCCCTTGCGAGAAAAGCAAGAAGCCTTTGCAATATTATAAAAAATACTGGTAGGTGGAGCACAAAAGCGTAACAACACACAGTTCCTCCCATAAGAAGCTCACAGTCAAACCCCCTGGCACACAGATAGCACTTTGTGCAGACTGATGCCAGACTTCTGTGGGCCTCAGCCTCCTCTTGCCTTGAGGAGCAGGGCTCCCCAGGCAAAATTAGGTGCTTAATCGTTTTTTTTTCTTCTTGTTGCAGCTATGGAAATATAATGCCTTTTCCTGACACTGCCTGCATTCCTGGCACAAATGCAGTCTACCTGGGCATCCTGGCTTCCTTTTGGGGTTAGCGGGGAGCTGCATGTGTATGTGCGGTAGTTTTTCCTCAGAAAATTTCAGTCTGCTGAAACAGAAGCTTCTCGTGATGCAAAAGGATGTGGCAGTTCTAGTGACCCATATCACCTAGGAAATTGGGAAATTTTCCCAAATGAATTTCCAGAAAAAAAAACAGAGCAATTCTGAGCAGCAAGAACGGAAAAGTTAGGACACTTTGCTACCATGCACTGAGCCCAGCCGCAACCCCTGCTGTGCTTGAGTCAGGCCAGTAACTCAAAGCTTGGCTTCTTTGTTTACCAGCTCTTCCAGAGCCCTCTGCAATCAGACCAACCTTTTGGCTGGTTTGGGCTAAACCTCTCCCCGCTCCCAGGGCTGGACTCCTTCCACCCCCACGTAAACGATTTAACAAGCGTCTGCCACAGACGAAACCTGACAGCAACGCCGACTCCCTGGGAGCGCTTGCCTGGGAGGCGGGATGCTCCCGGCGGGAGCACGCCCGGCCCGGCTCGGCTCGGCTCGTCCCGGCCCGGTCCCGGGCGGGCTGCGGGGTCCCGGGCGGGCTGCGGAGCCCCGGGCGGGATGCAGGGCCCCAGCGGGATGAGATGTCCCGGGTGGGATGCGGAGCCCCAGGCGGGATGCTGTGCCCGGAGCGGGATGTGGGGCTCCAGCGGGATGCGGTGCCCCGGGCGGGATGCGGTGTTCGGAGCGGGATGCGGGACCCCGGGAGGGCGCTGCGGGGCCGGGGCCGGTAGAGGGAGCTCGGGCCGGCGGGACGAGCCCACAGCCCGGGGCGCAGCGCTGCTCGGAAGGGGGGAAGCACGAAGCCAGGCCAAGTTTCGCGTCTAAGTGACCCGGCGGGGTGGCCGAGCCGGGAGCCGATGCTGACTCCATTTCTGCCTCGACTGGCCGTGTGGCTGGGCTGTGCCATAGGGTGTAGCATGGCTAGAAGCCAAGCAACCGGCCATACGTTCGGCCAGCGCATAGGCTAATCCTGGCTTTGCTTTCTCAGGGTTTTCTTTGGTTTCGCTGCCCCAGAAACCAAATCATACAAGCTTAACTCAGCTGGTCAGAGAGCAGAACCGGGACTTGATTGCACATTCATCTGGGTATAGGCCAAGCCCCCAAATTTCTGACAGCTCTGTCACCATATAAAAAAGAGATTTTAAAATCAGGGACACAGAAGAGATACATAGTATGCTGAGTTACCTGTGACTATATATCTGCTCTGTCCCCAAAGGCCAATGCATCAGAGCAAGCTGGTCTAGTGGATGGTTTTCCTACCCATGGCAGGGGTGTTGGAACTAGATAACCCTTAAGGTCCCTTCCAACCCAAACCATTCTATGATTCTGTGAAGATTTTAAATAACATTAGAAGTTTGCGATGAAGCCAACAGGAATGTATTTTAGCCAGCCTAAGGAACCAGGCTGATGCAGGGCTGTGCTTGGGCAAGTTAACTGCTGTGGCAGGGAAAAATTAGACTCCCTTACTTCTGACCCTTTGTTTTGGCATCCAGGAAAGAGACCCTTCCTGCAGGAACTCTAGTCTGGCTACTTTAGAAGGCAGCAGCAATTACAACCTTAAATCACTCTTTGTGCTGCATTTTATTTCTTTTTTTCTAGTACTCAGGCGGCTGCAGCAGGAGAGCTGCCAGGGCTGGGACGGACACCCAGACAGCTAGAGCATGTGCCATGAGCATCCGCAGCTCTCTGGGCAGCATGGCATGCCAGCACATGGCGAATGTCAGCTATGTTAATACCTTCACCTCAGTCATCTGCCATGAAGGCTGTGGCATAGCTATGCTATGTGACAAGCAACAGTTGGGATGGTTTTGTCATCTCACAGCTAGGGCAGATGATGCAAGGGAAAAGCCTGAGTGTTTCGACATGTAGCCTGCTGCTCGTCTCTGCTCTGCCAACAGTCAGCTGCAAATAGCAGACAGGAATATGCTTCATTAAGGTCTAACCAGCTTGAATTTTCAAGGCAGGACTGTGCTATGTGGGTCTGTGCTATGCTTAAGTGGGAGGATAGATGACTCTTCTCCCAGGCCACTGCTGTACCCACCAGAGAAGCCACGAATCCTAAAAAAGTGGGCAAGGGTTGCTGGCAACGTTTAATGCACCATGGTACCCTTTTATGCTGGGTGCACGTCAGCTGTTCCTACACCCTTACAGTAAATCTATGTCAAAATGTACTGTTAGTTTAGCTGGCATCGCTCAGAGGAGAGGAATAAGCTGGACCGTTTCACAATTCATGCCCCAAGGAGGGCATTGAAATGTTGTTATGTGAGTTGGGCCACCATTAATGCCAGTCTCAGTCTTTTTTTTAAACCAGTCCTATAGTTACTGTAAACAGAGGTCCTTAGAAAACTCATGTCACTGGTACTTAGGCATCCTTTGCTTTCTAATGAATAAGATGTAAGATAATGGTTAACCTTCAGGGTTTAATATCAGTCTTAGATCTAGAAGCTGACGCATCATGAAACAAATTAACAAGCGGCCACATGACAAAAGAAAGATCAAATTATCATGCCAGTAGTCATGTCTTTAATTTGGTGTATGAGGTAGGACTCAAAGATTTAGGTGTACCGAGGAGTATGTTTCCTGTATTAATACTGCAGAGCATGGCCCTGTTGGCTAGGGTTGTTGGCTGGAACATGATCTCCAGTAAACAAGCTCTGATACCAGGCATGTACGTACTCTGAAGTCTTGGTCAACAGATCCCATTTGAAATCTCATAAGGTCACCAAAATTTGGAAAAAACCCACCACCACTCTGTCCCTCAAACCCTCAACAGAAGTCCAGTCTTTTAAAAACAAGTATTTTAGGTCTCACTGATAGGAATGACAAATTAACACAGGGAAAGCTCTTCGGCACTAAGATTTATCAGTCCCTAAGCTGACTTTTCACCTCACAGAGCACAGTAATCACTGAGTATGCCCCAGAGGCCAGCCACCTTGCAGGCTGCAAAGGCCCGCAAGCTATTGAGAGGCCCAGAACAGAATGATTTAGGGATTATTTTGGCTGCTCTCAGGAGGTGTTGGGAGGTCAGGTTTACAGTTTGAGGTTTGACACAACAATGTAGGGAGGCGCGTAGTCTCTCCATCTGCCCTATGAGTGACCGGCTGTACATAAACAATGGCTTCCTTCCCTCCACTGATAGCAGCCTCTCAGTTTTCATCCTCCTTTCAATTTAGACTGGTTTTAATCTCTTGAGATCTCCCAGACAGACACTGTACGTCTCAATGCAGCAGGATGTGTTCAACCCTGGGGCATAATGTGCGTGTTAGATGCACTCCACTGCTCTTCTCCATCACAGCAAAAGCCTGGACTTCACGGAGTGAAATGCATGGTGTGCCTGGCCAGCCTCAGACAAAGCTGGTTGTGTTCAAATATGAGCAGAGATGGACAAGTGCTAAATGAACTGTGGTGAGCTGGAGCAGGAGAATACCAGGAGAATGCTATTCCTTTACATCCATTTGTCCCAGCCACAGGACAGGGCAAGATTAAAGCCAAACAAATACAGTGAGAGGACCAAAAACCTCCTTGGGGCTAGTGGCAAGGCAAGTGGCCTTGAGGCAAGGGCAAACACCAAATCTGGCACACTCCAGTTTAGTTAAAGGCCCTAGCCAGCCAAGGCAAACCACACTGCTCTTCACAGCACCCTCTCACCAACCCCCAGTGTACTCAAAAGAAACAAGACTCAGGTTCTCGCTTTTACAACTTTGTGAACTAGGACTTCTGGCACAGATGTTGCAGAGAGGAAACTGAGAGGAGGTTAGAAGCTGCCTGTGTATTTTGCTCAATACATAATTTATATTTTCCCACAACCCTCCCCCTTGCTTCCTACTTTTCTGGAAGCCAAAGTGAAGACTTCAGGCTTCCAGCACCTGCCTGAGTCTCCCTCTATAGAGCAGTGTCAGAAAGAGACCTGAAATTTTCAGCCTTTCTGAAAAACTGCCAGCTGCCAACCTAAACCCTTACTGTGCGCCAAAAGTGAATGCTAGTGAATGGCAGCATTAGAAACCTTGAGTCTGAACCTCTAGCTATTGAGTTAGTGCTGAGAGACTAAGAATGTCACAGGCCAAGCAGTCCTGCAAAATCACTGTGGAATAGCAAAGCACGTGTTACAGAACAGCAAATTGGTATTGAGGTAACCTGGAGCTGCTGGCACTTGTTTGCCATCAGCAAGGAGCTCTGACTTATGGTGGCCTCTCATAACCTTATGAAAAAGGTGTAAAAGTTATGAAAACAATAATTAAAACAAATATGGAGGAGAAAATTCACCAAAAGATACCATTTCAGAGGAAATGGATCTGCCTGTGAATTGAGGCTGTCAGTCAACACAGAAGAGAGGAGCATGGAAGCGTTTCAAAACAACACCCGAACATTTCACTCTGGCAGTTTCAAAATAAAATGCTTTAGGTATTCATTTCAAAACTGACCCAGATTAAATAACTAAGCAAAAAAAAAAGGACTGACCTAAATGAACTGTTCCCTTATGCTCTTCCTGTTTTGCAGCCATACCAAAAACGCTACATCAGTGCTGCTTCAGAGAGCTCTGATACAGAAACCTGACCAGTATCACTCCACCACTTTTGGTCCTTTCTCTCCCTGGATACAAGAGATGTTTTATTTATTTCCAATAAACTATTTTCAGTAAGAGAGTTTGGAGGGTTTTTCATCAGCCTTTTGCTGGAGGATTGAAATGAGTCAAATGCGTGTGGTAAGTTGGGAAAAGGCAGAAAAGTAGGAAAAAAAAGGAATGACAAGGAAATTTGGAGAAGGAGGGGAAAAGGAATGGTCTCAAAATCCAGATAAGCACCTAGAAATATTTGCACATAGTAGCTCACATGAAATTTCTGAGCATTTTTAGTTTTCAGGCAAATATTGCAAAGGTTGCAGGCCAGCCCTAATTCACATCTGTCCTGCACATCTCTAAACTCACTGTGAAAATCAGTGGGTGCCAGGGATGGGCTGCTCCCTGGGCACAGACACACCTATGTCTAATTAGAGATGATGCACACTGGTAAAAACAAGCAACTCCCCACCCTATTGATGTTTTTTCTTTTTTTTTTTTTTCTCACCAACTGGGCAGCAAATTCCAGCCTTTACACTGACAAGTTTCAGCACTCACACTAACTCAGTATCTGCACCAGCAAAACCCCATTTGGATGAAAACAAAATGGAGAAAGAGTTGAGGCAGCTAAATAATATCCCGACACTAACCAGTGGCAGGAATTGAACTTGGATTAAATCTGTAAGGACTGAATTTGAACTTTTGTCAGTAAAGCCACAAAGCAAACACAGTGAAACAGGTAATACATGCTTCCATTTCTTCATAGTTTTTTAATGTTTTAGTGGAATCAGAGGGATTACTCACAAGCAGGGGAAAATTTTGCAGGCTTTGCCATCTCTTTTGTTTTGTGTTTTTAGGCACACTGGTAAGATTGTCTATATAGCATAATGAGCTATTTTTCCACTGTTTACTTTTTAGGATGTACTTGGTGATATTTTTCAAAGCAATTCATTGTTTTCCAATAAATGTTGAAAATGAGAAATTAAATATCTACTTCATAAGAAGTAGCTACTTGAGAAAGACAAGTAATCCAGGTAATTTAGTGATAAAAATTCAAATTACTTATCTGCTTCTCTCTGGGCTTAGAGAATAGTGCATGGCATCTGCATTTCACAGGGGTTTCTACCAAAACTATCTTACTCTGTCCAATTGCTCAGAAAAGTCTTCAACATTAATGACAGGGATCTCTCACTATCAGCACATTGTGAGGGAGGGATGTATTAAATCTGGCATTGGTAACAGATTCTCAGAGAAGGCTGCTGTTTTTATGGCTATGCCAACCTCTTCCCAGTTCAGTGCTATGATGTGAGTTGGCTCTGGGTGTACTAGCTGGTGGCCTGGGAGTTGCTGACCAAATTTTTATTAAACACAAAATTTGTTTTTAATAAAAGTCACTTCTAACAAACTTTTAACTGTTCTCCCTGCCCCATCTGATCATGATTAGTACACTAATTTAGTCATGATTAGGAGCAGGGAAGATGCCTAACAAGCAGGATCTGGAAGGACCTTTTGGGTGTAAGAGGCAGCACAGAGGAAAGATGGTTGTGATGTATAAGGGTGAACACATGATTTAGGAGCATCCATTTGCAGTAGCAATTTCATAACATGAGAAAAGTCAAGAGGAGAAGGAAAGAGAGAGAAGGAGAAGCTAGAAGAAAATGGGAAATCATATTCAAAGAGGGAAGAATCTGATCAGAGAAATGGGCAAGTCTTGCAGGAATTTCAACAAGGACAGGTGGATGGTTAGAGAAAATAGAGCCAGACATTCATGAAAAACAGATATTGCATCACATAAATGCACCTTTAGCAAATAAAGCAAAGGAGTGCTGTTGTTCATCCAGCCTTAAATGAAAGGGTGGAAGTGACAAGTTGCCCTGAACCAGTGCAAAAAAATTACTGTCATAGACTTTTTGAAGGAAAGGTTTAAGGCTATGACTGCATACTGAGAAACAGCTTAACAAAAGAGACAGAAGTCAGATGGTTAGTTGACCTCATTTTTCCATGCTGGATTTACTAGTCTTTTCTTTCATATGTGTTCCTCATGGCACTGTCTGTTTTTTTCCCCTTTCTTCAATGTGAAATGCTTGGATGTTTTCATCGCTGGCGTGGAGATGTGCTAAGTTGAAGTGGAGGACAGGTGTGAGTTGGGCACATCCTGCAAAAGAGTGTTGAGTTTCTCATCAGCCACAGCACATCTCCACCATTACATCTGCTACAAACATCCTGATGGGCCCTGTCAGAGCAATGGCTGGGGAAAAAAAACATCCCAAGCCTACACCCTCTCATTACAATAAAATTTTTTTGTGGCGATGAGAGTATCTGTATCTTATGACCTTTGCTTACAGGCCAGCAAACAGCCTGGCCCCTACACTTGTGGCTGTTCAGTGACAGGCATGACTGGGTCTCATCCAGCTCCCAGTGAAAGCAATTGAAGGCTTTCCTAAATAGCCAGCGGCTGCTGCATTGGACACATTTTTGTAGTAAGAAAAATCTCCTCAGCGGGCAAAGAATGCATTTATTTTCCCAGAAACTACAGTCTTCCCACCCATGAAGCACCCACACCTTTCTTTATACAACAGATAAAAGGACTGAAAGTAAGATGGGGTTTAAGTCAGGTTGCTCTATAAAGAAGAGCTTCAGTCTTGCTTTTTGTGTGCTTCATCCTATATATCTGATAGTGCAGATGTGCTGGTGATGCCAGCAGCAACATACGATTTCTCTCGGTCTCTAAAACAATGTGTTAAGTGTATGAGTGTTTGTCAGTGGCTTAAAGTACCCCATAGAAAGTTAATGAAAGTTAACTGTAATGTGACTTTGATTTAAGGTTTGCTCTTAAAGGAAAGAAGTGCTGGTGAATCATACAATGGGAGTGTGAGTTGATGAGAGGTCCAGTCATTAGCAACACAGCGCTGTTCACATCACTTAATAAGCTTGTCATGTGTTGGCCAACCTACAAATCTGCAATGACAGCTGTACAAGATTCCCTGTAGCCTCAAGGTACTGCATAGCAATAAACAGGCAGACACCAGAATGGGAGGGAAAATTGCAAAGGAAAAGTCTTCATTCTGTGTTTTACAGGCACTGAATCATGTTCAACCCCCTCTATTAAATTTTACTCTTTGTTCAGTAGCTAAATACAGGAAAATGCCACTGTTTTCGGTGGAATTGCATTGTAATAAGCTTAGAATTACCTAGAACAAAATGTCACCTTTCTATCTGCAATCTTTTATGCAGTAGTCCTAGAAATTGCAAGGAAAATCTTCCCTGAAATACTATACCAGAGCCTTCTTACCCCAGGCTGCAAGCATGCACATAAAAAAGATCATACCACAACACAGAAGGCAAGAATATGCAAAACTGCTTTTTGTATTGGCAGAGGTTTAATGCTGTGAACTTAGTACACCTGTAGGAAAAATGAGCAACTCTCTTTGGTTTGGGAGGGAAGGTGATCTTATTGAAATAATCGTTCAGTTAGAAAGACTCCTGTAGACTTAATGGTGAAAATTGTTGGTAGCAACTAATGATTTTCCATTCTCCCATCATGAGCCTATGGAAACATTTGGCAATAGGAAGTCTAATCCTTTCTGAAAATCAAGTGAAATTAAGTCTTAATTTGATTCATAGAAGCTAGCAGAAGACGGAGGAACTTTGCACCATTAGCTCCTTCTGAAACTATTGGTCATAGTGTGTACTCACCTATCAAATTTTTCTGAAGTTCCTGTTCCCAAAGTTTTGATGCCCAATAGCATTGAAATATAAATAATGGGAACAGTATATGCTTTCCCAATACTGAAGATATTTCTATTTAATAAGTAGTTCCTCTTGGTTTAGATTCAGTGAACCTTCAGGGCGATCAGGGAAAGTTGGTGCAGGTTTCCATTTTGCTGGAGCAATTATGTCTCCCAGGCTGCCATGACCTAACTGGAAAAAGTGATAAGGAACAAAGACCTGGAATAAATGATGGTATCCTTAGGGAAGAAATCTTTTGGAATTCTGCTGCAGTCAGTAGCTTGACCTGTGGGAATTGCTGGATACCCTGAAGCCCATGGATTGGATAGATGTATGTTTTGCTGGATAAAAAATTGGCTGGATGGCCAGGCTCAGAGAGGTGTGGTGAATGGAGTTAAATCCAGTTGATGGCTGGTCACAACTGGTGTTCCCCAGGGGTCAGTGCTGGGGCCACTCCTGTTTAATAACCTTTATCAATGATCTGGATGAGGGGATTGAGGGCATCCTCAACAAGTTTGCAGATGATACCAAGTTAGGTAAGTGTGTTGATCTGCTTGAAGGTAGGGAGGCTCTACAGAGGCATCTGGACAGGCTGGGTTGATGGGCCAAGGCCAATGGGATGAGGTTCAACAAGGCCACGTGCTAGATCCTGCACTTGGGCCACAACAACCCCATGGAACACTACAGGCTCAAGGAGGAGTGGCTGCAAAGGTGACTGATTGAAAAGGACCTGGAGGTTTTGGTCAACAGATAGCTGGATATGAGCCAGCAGTGTGCCCAGGTGGCCAAGAAAGCCAACAGCATCCTGGCTTGTATCAGAAACAGTACGGCCAGCAGGAGTATGGAAGTAATCGTGCCCCTGTACTCAGCACTGATGAGGCCACACCCCAAATTCAGTTTTGGGCCCTTCACTACAAGAAGGATATTGAGATGCTGGAGCATGTCCAAAGAAGGGCAACAAAGCTGGTGAAGGGTCTATAGAACAAGTCTTATGAGGAGCAGCTGAGGAAACTGGAGTCATTTAGCCTGGAGAAAAGGATGGTCAACGGAGACCTTATTGCTCTCTACAACTGCCTGAAAGGAGGCTGTACTGAGGTGTGGGTCACTCTGTTCTCCCCTGTAGCAAGCAACAGGACAAGAGGACATGGCCTCAAATTGTACTAGGGAAGGTTTAGATCAGATATTAGGAAAAATTTCTTCAGTGAAAGGGTTGCCAAGCACTGGAATAGGTTGCCCAGGGAAGTGGTTGAGTCACCATCTGTGGAGGTACTTAAGACATGCAGATGTGGCACTTAGGGACATGGTTTAGTGGTGACCTGACAGTGCTGGTTTATTGGTTGGATTTGATGATCTTGAAGGTGTCTTCCAACCAGAATGATTCTATGAACTTTCTCCACATTACTCACCATCAACAGTAGAGTGATATTGCACTTTCCAGGAGAAAATCCCTTGAAACAAGCTGGCATTGTCATCTTTCTGGGCCAGTTTGCCAGTGGATCAATGATAACATATGCTTCACTGCCAATTCATAGCATATGAATTTCTTGCCTCGCAAAGTTACTGAACAGCCCTTAGCCAGAGGTATGACGGAGTGTGTTTGAGAGGCTGCCATGAATGAGGCAGGGATCTCTTTCCCAGGCTGAACTTCTGAATGCTACTTGCTCCCTGTTCATCTCTGAAAACATACAACAGAACAGTGTTCAAAGGTGCTTCTTCCCTAGCAAAGTCTCATGCCAAGTGCCCTCAAGGTAAAGCATTTGGGAAATCCTTGGATCAACTGTGATTGCAGCAGCACAGCACTTCAAGCTTCAGAACAGACCACACAGATGGATAAAATGCCAGCAGAAGGAAATTTGTGAAAGGGGACTGCTTACAGAGATACCGACAGGCATCACCATTTCAAACATCTGAAGGCCTACTTTAATGCCTACTGAACTCAGTGGAAGCAATGTCACTGGAAGGGAGCCCCTGGTTTTTAAATCAGAGTCTTAAAACAAGTGTCTATTGTTTAGGTTTATTTGTTTTGTCTTTGAGAGTCGGTAATGGCCTATTTGCTTAAAGCTAGCTATGTAGAGTTTGTGAGATTGTACGCAGCTTCAGGCATGCTGGGGCTGCAACTTAATCCTCTCATAGGGCTGTCCTGCTAGGACAGTATATTACATGCCCTTTATTTTGCTCTGTCTCTTTAAAAACCAGAACTATCTCCTTATCGGTTTATCTGACTTTAAGGTCTTATGACTATGAACACTGCTAAGAACAAAAAGTGTTAACATGCACATTCAAGGAAAGGAAGCCTTTATGCCTTACAGTGAATCCTAGGACTTCCACTGAAAGTGGTTGCAGCTTATTTTGATTCCTTTAAAATCTGAAGAGCAGCTATCACCTGGTTTGGTTTCATTTCTTCCTTAGTGGAGTCTGAGAAGGGGTAACACGCCAAGTAATCAGGAGCACATCAGGTCTTACGTACTATTTCCTGTGCTCCTTTAGGGCTGTTAATGAAAAACCACAGCGAAGTTGTGTCTGAATAACCACTCTCATGCTGGGGGAGCTAGAAA
>JAVSBS010003204.1:0-55633 GCA_033124195.1 Coracias cyanogaster
CACTTAATCCACGCCCCGGCCAGAGCCCGGGTGCGGCAAAGTTCCTTCAGTCCCTGCTGGCCACCCTTTCCAGACTAGGGAGGGGGGCAGTGGCATCAGCGAGGTGGGTGACTCCCCCGTCATTTTTTTCCAAACCATAGTCTGGCCCCGACAGTGAACCAGCCCCCTGTTTAAAAAGTTTGAGGACCCCTGCTTTAAATCTTTATTAAGCACACAGCTTGGATCACACTTGAGAAGGAAGAGTAAAATAGAAGTGGTTTATCTATTCGTTATATCTTATCTTACATTTTGTACATTAAATCTCCTTCAAAATGTCATGTAAAATTAGGAAGTAGCAATAAGGTACCTCCTGAGAGTAAAGTTTTATTTCTGATATAATTCAGACCCAACCATTTTAATAGATTTCTTTGTATCCCTAGTACAGAAACTTGAAAGGCATTATTAAAAATGTCCCTTTAACTAGCTCTACAGCACTTTGTAGATTCTCTTCAAGTATTTAGGTTGTTATCTTTGCCAACCAAATGAATTTTGGAAGCAAAGTAACATGACAGAAAATAAAAGCCAGTGGTGCCATGTTATGTAGAAGTAGCAGCTGTGGTTGGAGTATGTCCCATTTCCAATGCTCAGGAGAGCGACAGAATCTTACATGTTCTCTAAGTGTCTGCATCTAGTCACAACGCAGTTGCCTCAGACCAGAAAAATGCTTTCCTTCACCTAACCAAGTGGAATGGATCCTAGATATCTAGCCCTGAGGGATTCAGGCATGCTGACTTGTCTGCAACATGTTCATAAAATCTGCATAATTCGGTACCTCTCTCCCCATCTCTCATAATTTTTCCACTATTGGCTCTGAGCTCCCTCTCAGAGATGCCCGTTTCTTCTCTGCCTGTGAAGCAGCCATTACCTCCCTGCTTAGAAGGGCCAGAAAACAGCCAGTGCAGCCAGGAGTGAAAATACAGTGCCAAGGACATCATTTGAGCATTGGTCAGCCAAGGAAGAGATGAGGCAATTATAAGTGTAGTAAAACAACACCTAAAGTGAAGTTCCTACACAACAAATTATCATCCCAAATCCTCCCACAGCCTAAACCTGTGCATTTGTCTCCTAGATTGCAAATGTAACAGCCTTTTTTTCCCATATTATCCAGCTTTTCATCACTACCTACAATTTCAAACAACCCTGTTTTTCTTCTGTGTCTTCATACTATTGCATTGCACAAAATGTAACATATCTTGTAGCCCAGAGTCCAGCTGTTTTATCTTTTAATGAGGGTTGCAGGTTGTTTGAGGTGTTTTTTCACTTACCTTGAGTGAATGAAAATAGGAGAATGGAGGCAGGGGATGTAGGACACACCTGTTTCCAAAAGATGAAGTTAATTGACATAATTGGCCTTGCTTCTGGGTAATCATTGCTTGGGAATACTTTCTAAAACTACCATTATTTCTTTCCTAAATGTTACTAGGCATACAGGTAATCCTTATGTATCAAAAGAGACTGGGATCTTTTCTTTACTGTTATTTGTTTTAGAGTACAGTGGTGCTGTAAAATGGAGATGTAAAACAGGCTTTCAACTGATAACTTTTCTCTCAAAAGCAGGTGCCTGAAAAGAGGGCATAAGGGATTAGCACAAGAAATTCTAACTGCATGGGGAACTGAAGAGTAGAAAAAAAAAAGACCAATAAATGAATTATTTAAATCTCTCTGTGAAGAAAAGAAACAGCAAGGTAAAATTTTTCAAAGGGAAAAAAAAAATCCATTAACTGGACTTGACAAAGGTTAAAATGTAAACATTTTATGGTGTAGCTTTTCTGGTACTTATTTGGTTGCTTGAAACAGTTGTAGTCAATATTCTATTAAAAATTAAATTTTTTCATTGGATTCATTGATGTCTGAGGCATAAGTGTGCATTATTTTGTAGGCTTTGAGTTAAGCAGACTGGGATAATTTCCTAGGAGTGTTTTATTACTCCCATTATTTAATATAGCACCGGTTAAGCATAGTAGAGGTGCTTCACACTGTGAGAGAGCTACAGCAGGCTGCTTGGAAGTCTTTCAACCATAAAGCTGGAAATATGCACTGGAGCTCTGAGGAAATACGGGCTGGAGTTCTGGACTACGACAAGAAGACTTCTTAAAAACAGAGGTACAGAAGAAGGAGCTGATGACTGTGTCTTTGTGAACTGTCTGGAGTAGTTTTTAGCAGGTGTCTGAGTGATGGAGAGATCTATGTGAACAAGAAGAGATTTGTAATTTTGGAAGCAGGCTGAGAAGATGAACATGAGGAGGTTGCTGAGTGCTTTCTGGAAGTCCTAGCCTGTGGATCCCATAAAGGTGTCTTGGCATTGCTGTCTCTACCTTTTTGTCCTGGAATGGAAGATTGGGAAACATAGACTGGTATGGACTCTCAGTATTGACAGAATCAAGCAGCCTGGTCTGACATCTGCAAACACATGGAAAGTAAAGCTCTCCCTATCCAGTGCCCTCACTTGCTCCCTGGTCTCAGTCTAGCCTCTCAATGGGATTTCAGATAGTGAGAGGGAGCCTGCTGCAGCAGGCCACTGTGGTAATGGCCAAGCCTGCATTGCAAGAGTCCTATGCTTGGGCTGCCATTATAAACTTTTCTGTTGGTCATCTACCTCTTAGGGTAGATTGCCACAGGTCACAAGCAGTTATGCATAGATTAAGGGCAGCACACAGGGCAGTGCTTGTCTGTAATTACATGGTTATATTAAATTTGTAAATTAAAGTGATGCCTAGAGAAGTCATCCTAATGTTTTGTCATATAGCAAAGTCACAGTGAGGGAGGTATTTGGGATCTTATTTTTAGTTTGAAGCTTGCAGTCAAATTGCTAAAGGTAACTGATGCCTGTTAGAGCCAAGTAATTTTTTTAATCAGAATGCAAGGTGAGATCACTGAAATGTTATTTCCTAACATGTCACATTTAAGACTTTGTTTTGCATTGTTCTAAGAAATTACTGTCGCTAATAATGAATAGCTATTAAGGTAGTAAAAAAAGAAATAATAAAACAAATTTTCCTTGTGTTTTTGTTCCCCTTGGCCTAGCAAGTGGGTTTTCCACAGTAAGTAAATAGGTAAGATTAATACCTTATTGAAGATGTAAAAAGTCTCTTGATCACTTCTAAAAAAAAAAATTAAGAAAAAAATTACAATATTGCCTGTGTTTAAAATCCTCATAGTAGCAGTACCTATTGCCAGTAGTGTTACTGACTTGGTCTATGAATGTCGCTTCACCTCTCTGGCCTATTTCCCTATCTGAAAAATAATAATGATAGTTTAGAAACGGCTGAGAGAACTAAGGCTGACAGGTGCAGTACAGGTGCTGAGGAGATTTTAAATCTAATCTGTGTGTTCCTTCCTAAGATATCATTCCAAGTTGTTCCGACCTCCTCTATTCTCCTATTACCATGTGCATGTGAAGACTGTAAATTCAATTGTTCTGAAAAAAAAGTAAGAAAACTCCACACTTCAAACAGGAATCTAGTTGAATCTATTGCATAGTTCTTTTGCCTGAGAACGGCTGTTGAGATGTCCTGGAAACCCTGGACAAATATAAGCTATCACAGTAGCACTGAGAAAACTGTGGGTAACTTGTGGGACATTTAGTGAAACTGTGACATCTCACCAGCTAGGGAAGATGTTTGCATTCTGGATCCTGTGTGCTCATGTAGTTCCTATGCTGCTTTCTCTTTATTTTCTTTCCATTTGCTTTTGATCAGCATTTCCTGCACCTCTGCTCTTTCCCAATAGCCTCTTCCTGAAGATCACGCTGGCAATAGTATGCACCATGGTTTTAAAATTAACATATGTTATGCTTTGACCTGTGTTTAGGTAGAAAGTTGTTAAATTATCCTGTGTATCTACAGACCTGTTCCAGTATCAGTGATCTGTCTGAATAACATTGTTAAATTGCTAACATTAAAACAGTGGTTCTCATATTCTTCACTGGAGAGAAAGCTGACTCCTCTTATTGCTCAAGTCTGTAGTGAAAATGTTTGGAAAAAAGTTACTACATTTATACATTCAGTCTTCTCCAGGCTACAATTGCTTTTTTTCTTCTCTGAATCAATTGCTGAAACTCCTACAAGATTGCTGCTGTTAATAAAGCTTAGTCATCAGTTTAGTGGGTTGTGAATAGGCTTTTAATTTTCATTCTCCTGATTTATAAATAAATGAATTATCCGTCCTGTTATTTGCAGTTAAAGATGTAAACTTGGTCAAATCTCAGATAGTTTATATATGCCCTTTTGTGCCAGAAGTTTCCCAAAGTTCCCCTTTTGTTCCCCAAAGCTTGATGTGGGAGCTTTTACAGACTTGAGAGGATCCCAAGGCTTTCCTGGACACTTCAGAGTCAAAATGAAAAATCCTTGGAAGCTCTTTATTTCATTCTTCCTCTTCCCTGATATGAACAGGACAGATTTATTTTGTTGCAAAGTGAGCCACTGGATAAGAAACAAAATAACCCCATTCCCTGCCTTCACTGTTGTGTCAGCTGCCTGCTTGAACCTGCTTTTGAAGCAGTGAAAGGTCTGATCTGCTCCCTTCAGTATCTGAGTCCTGCTCATGGTTAGGCTGCATCAGCCCAAATGAGCCAGACGAAAGCACCAGGCACACATCCTTCTTCTTGCAGAGCCAGAGGAAGAGGTGACACATACAACAGAAAAATTCCTCACCTTTGCAGGATAGATGCTATCCTGGTTCTCAAGATGTTCAGGACATCCAGTAACATAATTCAACAGCGTAATACCTCTGCCTCTTTAGTCTTCAGATCGTGACACAAAATCAATGAGAGGATTGATTGCAAAGATAGTGCTGCTAAAAGTTACTTTTGTTTATTTTTGTTCTCATGAAGAGTGAGAGATATCCGTTCTTATTGGCCTAATGAGCTGATGAAAAGTTTAAACCAACATGACCCTAAAATTACATTTTCTTCACGATAGCGTGCCATTGCTATAACTGGCTGCATCTTGATAACATCTATGGATGAGAAAAAAAGAAATCCTAAGTGGCTCATGAAACTATTTTTCTGTACTTATAGTTTCCATTTTCTTGTCTATTTTTAACAGATACTATTGCATTAGATCAGTCAAAGGCATCAAGGAAAGCATGAGGAACTGAAAGTATTTCCAAGTACCCATACTAGACTATGATACAGGTTTTATATCCTCATCTCTGTAACAAGCAAAGAGAAAAATGATAGCATTATAACCCTTCTGAAAACACAGAATAAAAAGAAATAGATAAAGGTTATTTGTTAAACATAGTACCAGCAAATACTAATGTATGTCACATGGATGACAGGAAATGTCAACAAAAATTAACTAGAGCTGATATTTTCATTCATTATAAAGATCCAATTGGATTAATATTCTTGTTTCTTTAATTAGTAGGAAATTTACTGTGAACAAAAAGAGGATAATTACTTGTCAGCAGTGGACTTAAGAAATGTATGTCAGCTGCTCCTCTTTGACTAATATCTACACTGTTATTTCTTGAAGTAATAAATTATGAAAAAATAAATATGTACTTGGTATGTTACACACCTGACTTACCTCTCCTGTTTAAATAAAAATGCCTCACTTGGAAGCAATGAAGTTGGATTTTCTTCTTCTCATTACATACATTATGTAGAGAAATAAAATTATATGTGCTTCTTCTGACATCTGCTTAGATCACACCCTCCCTAAAATAGAGAGTGTTAGCCTTACCCTATGTTGTACCACAGAGCAGGGAGTATCAGCATCAATATATGCTATATCTACAGCCTAGGTCTTATCTTGACAAACCTGTATTTATCAGATACTCTTGAAGAATTCCATTTGCCTGTTCAAAGAGAAAATGATTTGTCTTAATATTTAGAATTAGCATACTTACTATACATGTCACTGTACTTGCTTGTTTGGGTTGGAATACTTCTTTGAGAGAGTGCAGCCCCGTGTGGAAAAGGAGGTGAACCCCTGCTTAGAATGGGCTCAGGGGGACTCAATCCCCTTTCCAGGAAAAGGAGTGAACTTTAGTTTTAGTTGTCATGAACTACAGGTGTGAAGTTAAGCTTAAATTGCTTCTTACTATTTTAGGCTTAAATTTTTCTAAGAGAACAATCCCCAAACACTTCCACTGTGCTAGTCTAGTAACGCTCTCTAGTAAATATTCTCTGCAGTATGCTGCTGGTGGATTACTAGAAAACTGGTCTTTGCACAATGACTGGGCCGGTAGGTGTCCCTGACATAATTAAAACAACCGCGCTCCTCAGAAAGAAACCCCAGAGAGCCACAAAACCAAAAGCACACAGTGACATCTATTACTTCACCCAGAAGCTTGAAAAAGAAGAAAGAATGCAGTGTTTTGTATATGCATTTTCTATTGCTTGTCTCAGCCTGTTTTTAATGGGTTTAGGAACATGCTTAAGGCATCTGTACTCATCAGACCTACAATTAATTACCACACACACACAAATGAAAGTATCATGACTGAAAACTTGCCAGTTAAAAATTAATTGGGTAATTTCAGTTGCTGCAATTGTATCCTTCTGGTAACTGATATTTTCCTTTCAGCAATGTGAAGGTTTTATTTCTTATTTGCTAATAATAATATAAACTGAAATTTGCTACTTATATTCTTCAGTGAAAACAATTAAACTGACCTAACAGAAAAGACTATTACTTATGGTAATGTATATTTTTTTCCTTTTTATGCTTTTTTGTTCTCCAGTTTCAAATTACTTGAAGCTATTGCTTGAAGCAAATCTCACGTTTAAAGATATCTTCAGAGTGCTGTGATTCAAAAAAAGTTTAAACATCTATTTCAGCAAAACACGAGTTCTCTCTGCAGGTAATAGTTATGTGCTATCTGAAATCCAGGGGGCAATATCTCTGCAGTTTTATCTATCTTTCAGTCCACATTTTTAACTTAAAGACCAGGGCATAAAAGGGTAGAAAACTTCTGCAGAAATAGGAAATATTGAGATCTGTGACTAGCATGTGTTTTAGAACAACTGAAATTTTCACTCTTATTCAATCAGTCCTTGCTTATGACCTCAGTCTTTGGGCATTAACAACTCTGCACCTCACAGTGGATAAATCAACATTAGAATGGCATGACTGTTGGCCTGCCCTCCTCTTACTATATCTACAATCTGTCGCTTGACGGTAATCATGGGTGATTAACTCAGGTGTAGACATTTCTACTAAATCAGATTAATCCCATCCTATGCCATCAATAGTCTCTTGAAATCAATATCCCACTGAAAGGAATGCATTTTGGTAGCTTTTTTTTTAATTTATCCATAGGTAGGCTTAAAAAAATGTTTAGTTTACTGCATTCCTGTACAATTCATAAGTATTTGAAGATTTTTTTTGAAGGATGAAATAATGATTTTTTTACAAGGAATAATATTTCCATAAGGTAGGTGATGGTTCCTTGGGCATCTTGAAATATTCATACTGTATTGATATGTACTATTGAAAATTCAACAAAGTAAATTTATATACTAAAATGTCGTGATTTGAAAGCCTATAATTCTGAAAATGCGGATCAATGCATTGAGCATTTCTGTATATCTGATTTACAAGTGCAGGTTTTATTAAGACAGAAAACTACCTAATAAATATTCTTAGCAGTGCAAGATACTGGTACTAAAGCAGAAAACTCCATAACTGCTCTGTGAATCTGCTTTGGTACCATTAGCGAATGCATTTAACAGGTGTACTTTTGTAGCTAAAATGAAAAATAAAGTAGGAGTAATTGAAATGGAATTTTCTTCTTTTATGTCTGTGGCATCATAGATATAAATGACACCATTTTCTTGATGGTTTGCTTAAATATTAGGCTAAAAGACTTGTAAATCCTGTTTAGCAAAACTTAAAAAAACCAGTATAAAGTCTGAAAAGAAGTGCAAAAGCTCTGAACCTTGGGTGGTATGAATCATCAGTATGGTGTTAATATCATAGTGTTTGATACAGTGATCCAGCTCTGTTGTCTTCAGTGTATGAATGGGAATGAACAAAATTACAAACATTAATTTTGGATACATCTCTAAGGTGAATTAAGCCCTTAATCTACTGGTGTGTGGCTCACTAACCATCTCAAAATCCATAGTGCTGTGGAAATCTGTTGGCACACGGTGCCAGTACGGAAGGGACTGTCATTTGTCCTCCAAGGGCCCAAGTGCTGCTCTGAAGATAGAGGACTTGCTGCTCACTACATCGTCCAATATAAATATGAATCAAAGTCCCCTGAAAATGCTAGAGCGAAATAATACCTGTTGCAGCTTCTGATAACAGGATCAGCAGTAGATGACCAACATCTTAAAATACTGTCTGAGAAACTAATATCTGGTGCATCTGTGGCTAAAAGAATCTTCTTCAAGTTCTAGATGACTAACTGGCAATGCTGAGGCTTGTATTTGTCTAGCAATTATCTTCTACTTTTGTCATTTTCTTCTGCAGTAATTTGCAGCAGGTTATTCTTTTTCACTTTCTTTTAATATTTTTTTACTTATGGATAAATTCTCTGTATTTTACAATGGTGTAGAAGAGATAAGTTAGTAATTTTTTTCTTGCATTGAGGGGTAGCATAATCTCTCTGATTCTTTTTATTCATGGAGGTTTCTGTTCAAAGCATACTTTAATAATCCTTTTGAAGTCCCTGAACTTCCATGTTCTATAAAGTCTAGTCAATTTTTTATTTTATGCCATCATGCTTAATCTTTTTGCTGCTAAAGATTGTTCCACTTTGGTAATGGCCATGCCAGTCTTTATCACACCAATATGTATTATCTTTCATCTCCTTCAAGCAAGTGGTTCTAAAACCAATGAAGGCTGTGCACATCAGAAACAGGCTTTTGAATGGCACTATTCTTTGGAGAGTTAGACAGTGGAGTAGTAGTCTCGTGTATTCATGGTGACCTCTGACACTTAGTAGACAGCTACAATGTTTGAGACTGTCTGCTGCTATTTCTGGACATTCTTATCTATGAATTATAGTCCTGGTGACTACAGCTGAAGATCATGAATGTCTGAAACACAATTCTATGTATCTGAAATGGTAGGAGTAGCTTTCAACCCAGAGACAGATGACCATAGCTATAATGGGGATGAAAAGTAATAAAGACTCAGAATGAATCCCAAGCTTGAAGTTCTACTTTGTGTAGTATTGGGGGTAAAAAAAAAAAAAAGCGTATGCATGGAGGACTAGTGTTTGTTAATCTTGCCCTGAGATGGAGTTAGTATATGGCTAGAGCAAACTGCAGAGAACCTGAAAACATGCTTGAGTCTGCTAATGCAGATGAGGCTCCAACAATACATATGTAGACTGAAGTGTTCCCACAATGGATATTATGGAGGATAACCTAAATTATTTTTGATGTTTACTACCTGTGATATCTCCTAAAACACTTTGTGGAGATGAAGCAAAAGTTCTTGAAGGAAAATGATGATTTCTTAGAGAACTAAGAGATTAAAACTATCTGGACCTATAAAGAACAATATATCTTTCAGCCTTTAAGGGCAACAAGCTACATATATGACGTATTTTCAGGGCAGTATTTTTCTATTATTTTTTTTTCAACAACTTTTCAGAACTGTAATTTTCTGTTCACATGTTTGTCAGGAAATAATATTTTGGTGCCATTTTCCCAATAGTGAAAGAGCTACTGTTAGATTTTATGAGCTCTTTGACTTGCTGATTACTTTGGGGTGATTCAGTTTTGTAATTTGATATTGATATGATCCAATTAATTTCAAGGGCTTCTAGCTTCTTATTTAGAATGAGGGACAATTCTAGTGTTGCAAATGAACTAGAGAATGGTTTGATGATTGATTGACTTTTTATTTATGTGTGGATCAGGAGATAGCTAGGTGAGCGTATCTCTAGTGAATTAAGGTGGCACTACACATTCTTTCCTTGGAGCATAGATTTCAGTTTTGGAAGGCTACGATATTTTGTGTATGTATTAGAGTATCTGATCAATACTTAAAGACCTGTTATACACAAGATGTCAGATTAACTAACCTAGTGAATCTGTTTTGCTGCATTCTCTGTGAAAGCTGTGAAGAATTTATGTCAGAATTCAATGTGCTGGGTTGTTTAGGTTTTTTAAATTATTATTTGTTGTGGTTATTTCTTCTTTTGGTGGGGAGAAGTGTTACTGCAAATTAGGGATTTCAAAATGTAATTGCTTTCTATCACTGCATACATAGGTGCAGATATTTCTGCTTTAATTCTATGAAAAGGTATCTACTTTTACATTTTCAATCTTGACAGAATTATACTATAGTCTTAACTGAAGTATGACAAACTTAGTTTTGTAAGTATATTTTTGTCAACAGGGAACATAAGATCTGCCACAAGATGGCGTATTCAGTCTGGATTTCTCTGGATTTCACACACTCTTCAGTAACTGGAGGCGTGGTTTATGTCTGTGAAATGCTAGAGTGGAAGCAACACAACAAAATTTAAATTACTTGTTCTATGCTAACTAGTTAGGCAATGTGGGAGACTAGGAACTGAAGTTAGCCAGGGGTGATACTGCTTTATAGTGGAATTACTTACCTGTTCTATTCAATTTGTGGTTAGTTTTAAGCAAAAATGGGTAGCTGAAAAAGTCTGTATTAATTTCTTATAGATTATAATGTAGAGCAAACCATTTTCTTAGTAACAGCAACTATATAACTGAGGCTCTAACATAGTTCATGTTTTTAGCTTTGGTGATTCCACAGGCTCCACAGGAAAATCTAGTAGGAAGAGTGGCTCCTCAAACAGGCTGCTCTCAGCAAAATCCTGCCAGATTCTTTGCTGTCCTAGATCTGTACATTGTACTGTCATTGCAGAGGACTCCATGGCTTTCGGTCTGTTCCTCTTTTGCAAAATAATTGTATTGGCTTTGCAAAGCTTCTTCCTGAAATGTGACCCTGCCTTGCTGTCTTGCTGGAAGTATGTGCCAGTCTGTTGAGCTGCATGCTGTAGAAGTGGTCTGGCTCCCCATCAGGGTTGGCAATAAAGATAAAACTTAATAGTCAGGATCCACTAAGACAGACTTCATCTATTGCAAGATATACTTTAGCTAGGAATTGAAGCAGACTTGGAGAAGAGACCATGGCAACATGCAGAGCTGCTTGGGGCTCCATATGTTACAGCTGAAGCTTCCTATATCTGTAGATCTTTGGCTCTTTCAAGCTTTTATCTTCTGCTTTGCTGCTCCCAGCCTCTGAAGGCGAAAAAGTAGATCAGAAGCAACAACAGAAACTTACACAAATTTATGATTTTTCTCTTCAGCCAGTCATTCCTTTATGAGAAGAAAGTGCACAGGCCCTGAACAATAGATAGTACAATTGACATTCGTTTGCAGTTGTTTAGCTAGTAACTCCATCCATTTCAATGTGTGTCCTGACATAATTACCTGAGATTTTTTAAATGGACTACTAGGTATATACTACCAAAAATTCAGCACCTCCCTTTTTCATCAGAAATTGTGTGCTGCGGTTTTGCAGTGCAGTGGTTGGAGGCTCTGCCATTTACTGTGTATTTGTTTCATAGGAACAGAGCATTTATAGAGACCTGTTGCTTGTCTCTGTCCCCCTCCACCACCATTGATTGAACATTAATAAGAGTCTTGCTAGGAAACACTCATGTTCATGAGGCTTTTTCTGCCACAAATAGTTGAAACTCTTGCTAGGTGCAGCCCTGTAGGTTTGTTCTGATGAGATTTGAATAATCTCACCATTTGCCCATTTGCAAGGGCAAATGCAAAGCTGCATTTTAAAAAATGTCATTTCTCTAAGAGTGCATTGACTGAAGTGGATTAAGGAATGGTGAAGGGGATCATAGAGAAAAAAAACCTCTCTGGTAAGGCATTCTAGTAGTCCTGTTGGGATCAGCCTTTCATTATGCAAATGGAGTTTTCATTCACTTAGGTTATTTTAAATGGACTTAAAACTTTTGTTTCCATTAGACATACAGGTGGTATGTTGCTTTTTGGTTTGGGTTTGTTTGTTTGAGTTTTTTCTGGGTTTTGTTTGCTTGTTTGTTTGGTTTGTTTGTTTGTTCTGTGGGGTGTGTGTGCTTGTTTGGTTTAGTATGTATTTCCCTTTGCTGCCACCCTTTGTTGTTGGCAAACAACTGTACTCAAGACTGCAGTAGTTTTGACTATGATGTTTTATATATTACAGAATCTTTCATGATTTTTGTACAGAAATAGAAATTCTGTACATTAATTACCCAGCTTTGTTGGATGTGTTCTCCATAACAATTCATGAACACTTCAGGTTTCTGGTCCAAATACCTGAGGTGTCTCACAGGTTATAATACCTGCCATTTTATAAAATTCCGTTGTGATTTCTACATACCTTGTCCATAATAAATAAACAATTCAACATTATCAAGTGAAGATGGAAGCAGCTGCTGTGGTTATTTTCTTATTTGTTTCAGCAGCAGAGATCCAAATCTTTTAAAGTATTAGAAAAGCTATTAGTTTAACACTATATTACTCAGAGCTTTCCACTCCATGTAATTTCAATTTTTAAAATGTTGAGCAAGAATTAGTGCAATAATTAAAAAGACGTTTGTAATTATGACGATGATAAAGCTAGCATAATAACATTAATTTAAGAAAACTGTTCCTTCCATATTTTTTTTTTGCTGTGTCATTATATCTTGCAGTTTTCTACGCTCCTTTTTTGGTAGAATCTAAAGAGGAACAAGTCAGATAATTCTACCTCTGTAGCATAGACATGCCATTTTTCCAGCACTCTTTTTCCTCTTTGGATAACAGCTTGCTGCAGAAATTAACAGTTTCCTTTGGCTGGAGTTGTGCTTCGCATAATTTTAACCTTTATTTTTCATTTCGATAGTCACAACCTGAACCCTGAATTCTTTTCCTTGTTTGTTTGTTTTTCTGATATCTAGAAGAATCCATGGAAGCTGATAGACAATTGTTTTGACTTTGTGCTACAATATTAGATGGTGTTAGGATTTGATGCCTTTAGTTGCACATGTATCTTTTCAAGGAACTGGACACAATTTGGATGCCTCTCAAAGTGTTAGGGCACATGGAACTCCTGCTAGTTTCAATGAAAGCTCTAGCTGCCCGTCGCTTTTTAATGATTGTGCTTTTGAAAGCTGTATTCAGGCTGTCATATAAATCTCATAGACTCTGTTTTTGTCTTCTTTTGTTGTCCTAGCAGAAAGGTTTCCTACAAATGGCCTGTGATATTTGCAAAGTGGTAGGAAGCAAAATTTCACATCTTTTTTTTGCATGGCAAATTGTTAGTTTAATTTGTGGTATGGCACCAGTAGGAAAAATGAACATGCAATAGAGCACTGTAATTGCTGCAGAAGAAGCTTCCTTTAACTTCCCAGGTGGCATATATGATTTCTTTCTGCTGTGTGTGTGATTGCTTCTGATACCTGGGGGAGGGATGATATTGGTAAAAATGTGTAAAAAAAAATATTTTAACAGAAATTTCATCTATAATATATAAAATGTATATATGTAATAGTCCCAAATTATGTATGAGATACTGTATCTTGCAAACTATATTCTAAATATATATATATATAAAATATATTGTATATGTATATATTACAACGTATCACATAGATTTACATATATAGAATTTTTTGGAGTAAATATCTGGACAGCTGTAAACATTAAAGAACAGTGAATGTTCTGTGACTGGGAAAAGTAAGAACAGACCTCAATCTGCTCTAAAGCTCTGTGTAAAATTGTATTGGATCTGGCTGAGATGGAGTTAATTTTCCCCATAGCATCCCTCACAGTACTGTGCTTTGTAGTGGTAGCTAGAAAGATGTTGATAACTCACCAGTGTTTTGACTACTGCCGACCAGTGCTTGCACGTCATCAAAGCTATCTCTCCAACATTTCTCCTCCATTATCAGTAGGCTGGGGATGGGCAAGATCTTGAGAGGGGACATAGCCCGCACAGCTGACCCAAATTGACCAAAGGGCTATTTGAAACATAAGCTCAGCAGTAAAATCTAAGAGAAAAGAGAAGGAAGCTGGGGTATGTGTTATTTATGTTGGTCTTCTGGAGCAACCACTATGTATACTGAAGTCCTGCTTCTCTTGAAGTGGCTGGACATTGCCTGATGGGAAGTAGAGGATAAATCTTTTGTTTTCCTTTCCTTCGACATGCAGCCTTTGCTTTTACTTTATTAAAATGTCCTTATTTTGACCTACGAACTTTTTGTTACTTTTTTCTCTCCTCTGTCCAGATGAAGAGGAGAAGGGATAGAATGGCTTTGGTGGGCACTTGGGGTCCAGCCAACATCAACCCATCATACAAACCTTATCTCCTTGAGCATTAAGACCTTCCAGCCTATAATCTGTCAATAATGGCTGAGTGCTCTCCCTCAAACAGGACAACTGTATTCTTAGTCCTGCTATCTAAGGTAAACATGGCATTCTGCTGACATGTATCGACAAAATAAACATACCCATTTCATGAATGTAATCATAGATTTGGCCAGCAGATCTGCCTTCCATGCCTGCTGACTTGAGAATTCTTCTGTCCTGAAAAGCAATCTTTCCCTGGAAAAGTCCTGGAAAAACAGGTATTTAATGCTAGTGAGATGGGGGAACTCAGTAAGAAATTGTTTCATAGAAGACCCCTGCACAGTGGATTGCCCACATCGGATGTACCAAATGCATTTCTAATTAAGATCATGTTGGAAGACAGGATAGTTAACCTGAATTTTTAGAGTGAGTACTGATAGAAGCGGCACACATCAGTGGTAGCTGATTACACACACCTTCTGATCTAGATAAAGACAACCCCAGCACTTGGTTAGCAAATAAAACATTTAAAACATTTGATTTGAATAAAAGTTATTTTGAATATTTGTAATTGTACCTATGAAACTATGATGACTGGTGGTATATGACATAAACACTAATTTGACTGCCAGTTTAGAAATGTCCTAAAATGTTAAACCCTGATTTAGAAGAAAGTATGTTTTATGAAAAGATCAAGATAAGTGTGTATTTGGAGTGAGGAATGTATTTTCTTCCTTCATAAAACTTTTCTGTCTGTTAGCAGGGGTAAAAGGTATAGTTTCAGGTGTGAGCTGAAAGTGAAATTTCTGTTTTCCCCTAAGATAGTGTGTTTTGGGCACTTAAAACTTTGATGGCAGTCAGTGTATTTTATAAAAAGAAAATTGTTTTAAGTGAAAACGTTACTGGTGTGTAAAAAGTAGGAACTGACTTTTAAAAAGAAATGATCCATTATTATGCAGTAATGGCAATAGTATCTTTTAATTATCATACTGATTTTAGTATGTATTTAATGAGCTTCTTTTAAATTTGTAAATATGCAATACAGATGGTGAATTCCAAAAGCTCTAACGTTTTGATGAAGAGCTACAGAGTTTGATTCTGCTCTGAAGCTTACACACCATCGCTACCTGTGTTCAACAAGCAAAAACAAATCTAATGAAAAAAAGATTGACTATATGACTTGCAAAAGGAGCAAAAGTATTTGGAAATGTGATCTTCCCATCTAGAACTAGGAAGAATCATGTCTTCTGCAACATCTGCTCTGCTCACAGCCAAATAGGGAAAGAATGATGATAAAGGGCACATGTAGGGCTGCACTGCACACTGATATGTGGTGCACATGATACACAAGCCATGTTCTTCTATAACTTCTGCTGAAAAATCCATATAGTAACTGCCAGGCTATAAAACAAAGTAATTGGACTGATCATGTAAGCTGTAAGGAGCATGTAGTTAGAAATACACACAGTTTCTGCTGTCTGTAAATACAGCAACAAAAAATCAGGCAAAATATTCACCTGCAGTAAATTGGTTTGTTTCAGCTGAAATTTTGGGGGTAACACTATTTAGCACCTGATGTATCTGAAGCCCACTAAGTCAAGACACTATTGTCATTTCTGCAGTGGAAAGGGATTTTCAAGAAAAGAATTAGAAACAATGCACTAAGTCAAGTGGAAATTTTTATTATAACTCTGCATGCTTCTGAATGCTGATATCTTCTTATTCAAAGGATTAGTATTCTCAAATCTGTTGTGTGTCAGGGTGATGGAGGGCTATTTGATTAGTTGCTTAGGGGCTAATCTTGGGAAGTGTAAATAAAGGCTTGTTAAAAACAGAACAAATATATCTTCAAACCTATGACAAACAACCTAGGAAAATGTTCATTCTGATTTCAGTGTCTCTGTTTTGTACATTGCCTTTCTTCTTTATTAACCTGTCTCAAACAAAGGTTTTCTTTAGATAAGCAACACGCACCTGTCAAAAAGTGATCAAAAACATTTTCTTTCTTATTCAGTCAATTCTTCCATGCATATGGAAAAAAATTTAAATCTATGCTCCACAATCAATGCTGCTCTGTTGATAAATTCGCTCCAAGTTATATAGCTTGCTTTAATTTTTTTCTGCCTGGAGAGCCGTGATGTCTTCCCTTTTTCATCCACTGTATCTCTGACAGTCCTGACAGTTGTTGCAAACTTAAGAATTTTGCAGCCTGCAAGGACAAGTATTGAACTTTGGTGAAAATCTAGTTTCATGTGTCTATATGATATTTACACCAATATACTGGTAAGTACTTAATGCTATTTGCTATAAACACTTTTAAAATGGGGTGTGTAGAAAAATAACTCACCATATAAAATAAAAACCCAGACAAAAGTTTCTTCAAACAAGTATCTTCAAAACCAGTTGATCATTTATATGCTGTAAAGAAAGTGGTTGCTATGTTCATAGAACTGGAAGTCCTACTGGCAGCACTATGCTGGAGAAACACCAGCCTGAAGGTAAACACATTTCCACACTTGTTTAACAGAGCATGGCTGCATGCTATGAAAAATGAAAATGCTATCATTTCCTATGACAGTTTTCATTTTCATTCACTTGTCATGAAAACAGAAAACTATTCATGGAAGTGCTACTATTAGTAGAGGTGAGCAGGTGTCTTTACCAGTGGGACTGATGTGGAAAAACCATCACAGATAAATTTGTGCTATTGGTGACTGGAACATTTTTTTGTTGTTATTCAAAGCTCCTCAAACATGAAACAGAACAATGGAAATACAACCAAGATGGGATCCCCCAAAGACACTTGCAAGGTTCTTTCTCGAAGCAATAGTCAACCCATGGATATTTTGTCACAGTTAAATCTGCAGACACCATCTCTCCGTTATCCCTTTGGTAACCAGATTAAACTGTATAGAATCTGGTTTTCAAAGGAGAAGTGTTTTTAATTTTCTTTTATGCCTCTCTCCTCTATGTTTCCATTTTCTCAGTATTGTATTTGCTACTTTTTAGCCCTGCTTTTTTTCTTATGCCATTTATACTTTTTTTTTTTTTAATGGCCTGGGAGCTGTTATTGTTTGTAATTGTTACCCTCAGTCCTGGGTTGCTGAGTACCTTACCTTTAGTTTCATTATATGGTGAGTATTTAAAATTCATCTGAATTCCAGCAATTACTTTTCCACGGCAGTTTTGCTTGACATGGTGTATTTTACTGTGTCAGGCACATCTGCACTAAGGAGAAGAGTATTCAATTTGAGCACTTTGTTTTCTAGAGTAATTTGAAGATCCATTTCTTCCAATATCAGTTTAACTGAGTTTGAACCTTTGTTACTCCAAGAGAAATTAACTCAAGATTTCCAAATTTTCCTGATTGATATGAAGACATACCAACTGAGAATTGCTCTGAGTTAGGCTCAGTGTAACTTGTTGGGAATTAATGAAGTTAGATCTGCAAAAAATATCCACCTGACAGCTGCAGAGTGGAAAATCAGGGCACTGCCTACAAAACATAGCTATTAGATGTTTCTAAAATTGGACATTTTAGTAACTGTTGTAAGATGAAATTTTCATTGAACAAGACAATCTAGCAAAGGACATTAAAATTGTTTAGGTGTATAGCTTCATATGAGAGAGGGATAATTGGACGCACTAGGACTTGCATTAAGAAACACTATAGACTTCAGAAAGATAATAATTAAGTGCTATACAAAAAATGTATTCATTTTTTGTTATGATCTATTGATCAAAGTACAGATGCCTACTACTGGAATCACCTTCATTAATGAACTTATGCTTATGTGGGAATTAGATAAATCTTTCAAAGTATTAATGAAGGAAGATTTGACACAATCTTAATATGGTGTGACAATTCTGCATATAGCAGAAATACTCCTGGGAATCTGAACTCTTCCTGTGGTAGAAACTTAAATTTTTGCTATCCGTAATATTAATGTAAGATGTTCTGAGACTGTCACAATAGACTCTGTAGAGGTGTCAAATATATCCTGAACAGCTTCCCTCTTTCATTCTCAATTTGTTTGGCTTTCACTTCAAGGTGTCTGCCTTACTCCTGGACAAAATATGAGTTAACACCACACCATTCCTGCTATATGTTTTTCACTTTGGGAAAAATCATACCCCTACCAATATGACACCTCAGTTGACTAGCTGATTCCAGCTTTTTCTTGCCTTTTTTCTTATCTTTTCCACCATTTTTTTTGGCCTTCCTTGACTTTTCTATGCTTTTTTCTTTTATCTCAGTCTATTTTACTTCTCCTCCTTCCTTCCTTCCTTCCTTCCTTCCTTCCTTCCTTCCTTCCTTCCTTCCGTCCGTCCGTCCGTCCGTCCGTCCGTCCGTCCGTCTGTCACAGAATCATAGAATGTTAGGGTTTGGAAGGGACCTCCAGAGATCATCAAGTCCAACACCCCTGTCAAGCAGGACAATAGAATCTAGAGCAGGTTACACAGGAATGCATCCAGACAGGTCTTGAAAGTCTCCAGAGAAGGAGACTCCACAGCCTCTCTGGGGACCCCATTCCAGTGCTCTGTAACCCTCACAGTAAAGAAGTTCCTCCTCATGTTGAGGTGGAATTTCCTGTGCTCTAGCTTGTATCCATTGCCCCTTGTCCTATTGCAGGGCACAAGTGAAAAGAGGTTGCTCCTTTCTTCTTGACACCCAGCCCCCATCTATTTATACACATTAATTAGATCCCCTCTCAGTCTTTCTAATTCAGGTCATGTTTTGCTTAACTGCATTTTCTCTCATTAATATTCTGAATTTTTAAGACCAGTAGCAGCAGGAATAAGTCACTCCACTAGTACCAGTGTGTTGGAATTTATAAGAGCTTTTTTGCAACTACTCATAAATGCCAGTCATGGCATGGAGACTCCTTGAATCTAAAATTGCTTACCTGAAGCTAAATTCTTGACTGAAATCCTCAAATCACCTGTGAAGTCTCCTTAGCAATCATGTTTAAACTATTACTTACAGAATAACTTATGATGTCCTCACCATCTTAATGACCTCAAAAAGCCAAAGTTCAAAGCACACATGCATGAAATACCAGATTATCTGAAACTTATTAATGTGAACAACTCAAATATTTGAGCTTCCCACCACCCCATTGTTGTACCAGCTGTCATTTCAATAACTTTTAGTAAATGTGTTTTAAAGTTTTGATTTTTCTTAATTAACCAATGACATAGACTCAAAATCAGGTTTGAATAAAGGGGCATCCATCCAAATGTCTCTTTGATGCTAGTTTAGCAAAACAGATTTCTGTTACGAATTTGGCTAAAGACATGTATTTCTCTCAGTTTAGTTTATTCATCTCTAATAATCATGATAAGGTAGATACAAATATTTAATCCAAAGTTCCCTGCATAATTTATAAAGCTACTTAACAGACAAGATCTCTTTCATACATGCATTGGAAGAGCAGTGAAGGCATCTTATGAATATAATTAATACGAAGCTGTAGTTTAGTTCAGTTGTTCTTTCAAGGTACTAAGAACCCCTGAGTCCTCTAAAAGAGCCCTGAAAGTACAAAGCCTGGTAGAGAGTGCTGTCCTGGAGACAAGTCACCTGGCACATGACTTTCCAGCTTTCATAGTTTTTGATGCTCTAATTGCAGATCAGTAGCTGGAAGTCTTACTAATAATCCTACAATATATATGACTTTAAATGGGCTGCAGTGGTATAAGATATTTTGCTTTCTGGATGAGTGCAGAAAGTTTGCAGTGGAGTTGCTTAAGGCAGAATTTGTGAATAACTGCTGAGATGTGAAAAAGAAAATAGGGAGAACATTGTTTAGGGAAAATTAAGTTAGTGTGGTCACATATTAGTTTAAGGAATAGATGTACAAGTTAGCCTGGCATGCTTGACCATGATAATTGCTCATTCATGCATTCTTCAGACACAACAAGTCACAAGTTAAGTCTACTTAACTCACAGTTAAACAAGATTAAAGTAAGTGGCATTGCTTACTTTTGCTATAGGTGCAGAGTGGACCGATTGTCACAGCCTAGTTTTTCACTAGTGACTTGTTAAACAATGTCAGCTTGGCCAGAATATCTGAGTCTTTGGTAGTTTGAGACACAGTATAAACTAAACTTAAATGTGCTTTGTGTACACTTGAAACTAAAATAAACTGCTTAATAGCATTTGTACTGCTTTAACCCAAAGGGACATTAAGTCAAATTAAAATTACAGCTTCATAAGAAGGCCTAGTTTTGCTATGCAGAACAAGGGTAAACTCAGTCTTCCGGTATGTGGAATCCTCTCCCTCCTAGTGGCACAGAATTTGAGGGGGAGATGCTGCACATACTTCAAGCTTCAGAAGAGAAGATTGGACCCTCATGAGCTTAATGGAGCCTAAAATTGATTTAGCAAACCAGTTCTTTAACTGCACCCTCAACAGAGCAATTGGAAAACACCATTTGATTATCAAAACACAAATTGAAAAACACCAATAAAGACACTACGTCTTAACAGTTATTTTCTTTGTTTGCATGCGAATGTATTCTAAGTGTTTTGAGTGTCCCTGTAAGGACCGTGCTTTAATATAGATTTCAATACTTTTTAATATAGAGTGATAAATTGGAAAAAAGAAAATACTTTCAGCCTTTTCTTCTTTAGTAGCTACATGTTAACGTTGCAGGAAATGAACATGAACTGATTCCAAATGAGGAGAGGTTTTCCTTTCAAAAGACCTGGTGTCACACATTTCTTTTGCTAGCTGAGGTAACAATAAATTTCAAGTCATGAAAGTGAGGTTCACTAATACAGCAGGTTAATCCATCACCCATTTAATCAGAGGCAGGAATTTCCTAGGTAAAGCACAATATGATACAAATTTTAAAAATCTTCTAATTCTTTATGAATGAGTGATCATAGCTGATCATAAGTTTTCAACGTTGCATTGGGTTTATGTGGCAAGGTTCAGTAGCAGGGGGGCTACAGGGGTGGCTTCTGTGAGAATACCCCAGAAGATTCCCTCATATCAGACAGAGGTCAGTTCCAGACAGCTCCAAGATGGACCTCCCACTGGTCAAAACTAGCCCCATCAGTGACACTGGCAGTATCTCTGTGCTAACATATTTAAGAAAGGGTAAAAAGCATGGCACAACAGCAGCTGGGGAAGAGGAGTGACAAAATGAGAGAAACAGCCCTGCAGACACCAATGTCAATCAAGAATTAGGGGGATGAGGTGCTCTACGTCCTGGAGCAGAGATGCCTTTGCAGTCTGTGGTGAAGACCATTGTGACATAGATTGCTTCCCTGCAGCCCATGGAGGTCTACAGTGGAGCAGATATCCACCTGCAGCCCATGGTGGATGTGGCCTCAAGGGAGCTGTGACTGCATGGAGAGCCCATGCTAGAGCAGGCTTCTGTCAGGAACTGCAGTCTCATAGAGAGGAGCTCATGCAGGAGCAGGTTTTATGGCAGGACCTATGACCCCAGGGGGACCCACACCGGAGCAGTCTGCTCCTGAAGGACTGTAGTCTATGGAGAAGACCAGTGCTGGAGCAGTTCTTGAAGAACTGCAAAGTCATGGGAAGAACCCATCTTGGAGAGTTCATGAAAGACTATTCCATGGGAGAGACCCCATACTGGAGCAGGGGAAAACTGTGAAGAGGAAGTGGTGGCAGACACCACAACTCCAATTACCCATCCCCCTGCATTCCTTAGGAGGAGTTGGTAGAAGAATTGGGGGTGAAGTTGAGCCCGGGAAAAAGGGAGGAGTAGGGAGGGACGAGTTTTTAACTTTGTTCTTATTTCTCATTATTCTACTATGATTAATTGGCAATGAATTAAATTAATTTCCCTAAGTCAAGTCTGTTTTGTCTGTGAGAGTAATTGGTAAGTCATCTCTGTCCTTATATTGACCCATGAGCTTTTTGTCATGTTTTTCTCCTCCTGTCCTGTTGAAAAGGAGGATTGCTAGAGTGGCATCTAGTGGCTAGCCGAGGTCAACCCATTACAAACATAGTTTTAAGTTTGCTATCCACAGTGGCATTCAAATCCAGTTGTAACATGATAAATGTTCACATCAACCTTTATTAAAAAGTGTCGTTAGTGGGCTTTAAGTGAATTTGTTATGTCACCTCAAAATTTACTAAGGTCTCAACATTGAACTAATGCTGAGCTGCAAGAACTGTAATTAGGGGTTTGCACACGCAGTAAGGGAAGTATTCAGAATGGTCGTGTTCGGGATGATGGTTTAAATGTGCATAGTTGCCTCACTGAACACTCTAAAGGTGCAGACATGCCTAAGAAGGTATGTCTAAAACCAGTTAATTTACCTCATTCTCATTTTCATTGACTAACTCAATTTTTTATTATGTTTAATCAGATCAACAAGAACTAGGTAATTTATTTTGTAATTAATCTAGCCTTCTTTTTAATATTGATGAGCTTTTTATTTGGACAATTTAATCACTGATGCCTGAAAGAAATCTGCAATGACTGCAGAAAACAGTTTTTCCGCCATAGACGTTTTTTGCATAATTGTCTTTTAACTATTTTCATCGTTTTCTCTGACAGGAATGTATCTGTAACAGCGGTCTAATTGATGTGGCAAGACCTGTATCGCATCACCTATCTCCTTAAAACAGTGGAAAAATATTTTCTTTATTACCTTTTTATGTCTTCCTCTTGGCTGATGTTACTAGGCTGTGACTAATATCCAGGAAACGGTTTATTTTGTGTGCAAAATTTTTGACTAAATAATGCTAATTGTGCATTTTGTCCATAAAACCTTTGAAATAATATTATTGCTTTCACGTGGACAAGTAACCTTGCAGTATAAATTAATGCATTCTTTGCAGCAACCTTGATGGTCTCTTTATCTTTTAAACTGTGTTTTTGTACGTGTCATCCAACTACTGCTTCATTCATAGTCACTATAATCTTTATTTATGTGCTTAGATGCTGTGGTGGGTTAACCTTGGCTGAGCGCCAGGTGCCCACCAAGCTGCTCTATCACCTCCAACCCCCCTTTTCTTCCCCTCTCCCTACTCAGCAGAGCAAAAAAAAAAAGGGGAGGAAAATAAGAGGGGAAACAAAAAGCAGTTTAATAATAACAGAAGCAAAGCCAAGCAAATCTGTGTGCAGAAGCAAAGGAAAACAAAGATTTATTCTCTACTTCCCATCAGTAGGTGATGTTTGGCCACTCCCTGAGAAGCAGGGCTCCAAGATGGGTAGTGGTTGTGCTGGAGTACAACAGAACAGCCCCCTTCTCCTCCTCCTTTTCCCTAGCTTTATAGCTGAGCTGGTGTAATATGGTATGGAATATCCTTTTGGTCAGTTTGGGTCAGCTGTCCTGGTTGTGTCCTTTCCTAAGATCTTGCCCAGCCCATCCTATTGCGGGGGGGATGTTGGGAAGAGCCTTGGTGCTGTGCGAGCGCTACTCAGCAATAGTCACAACACGGGTGTGTTATCAACACCCTTCTAGCTCAGCACAAAACACTGCACCATGAGGGCTGCTATGTGGAAAACCAGCTCAGCTAGACCCACTACAGATGCATATATAGACAAGTGTACTTAATGGTTAAAAAGGTAATACAAAAAATGGAAAATATACAGACTTTGTCCCAAAGGAAGCTCATGCGTAAGGAAGTATCTGAATGTGAAGGAAACTCACTTAGGAAAAAAAACCACCAGCTGTGCAGAGGGCTGCATTAGATGGGGTCCTTGCATCCATTTCAGGTGCTGTTTCAGTTCCTCCCACTTCACTCTCCACATAGTAAACATTTTCCTTAGAGTGTAAACCCTTAGTCTTTGGCCTCAGACATTGTTTAGTGGACTTTCAGGCATGCATCTCTGGTCACATGGAAACTGTGAAATGTACATGTTTGGGCCTGCAGTTCTAGAGTTTGAAATGTCACTTAGACTGCAGGGTTTTGTAGCCTGGATAAAAGCAAACAAATTTATTTATTATGTGGTTGAGCAGATACTAATAAGTAGTTTCCAGCTTTTTCTTCAAAAAGAGGAATTTGCAATTGTGGTAATCAACTCTGAACTTAGCCTTTGTGTTTGCAGTTGGTCAAAACAATAGGTGATTACCCTTTTTTTTCCTATACTGAGTTCCTTCTGCTGTCATATCCAGCTTCTGTACGGAAGCTGATGTCCCTGCAGAACTGTGCAAACTAGTGCAAGAAATCTTTAAGCTTAAACTTCCCTGTGGATTCTGGCCACATTAGCACTGCCTGGGGTTCCTGAACACGAGGATCACCAGGGCACTGCCTGCCTCATATATCTACTTTTTTTTCCAAGGCAATATAATGGCCATTAATAATTTAGCTCAGAAGAACTATCTCAGTAAAGTACTTCCCTGTAGTAGGAGACAGGTCCCACAACTACTGATATAGGGCTGTATTTAGTATTCCATATTCAAAATTTCTGAGTATATAGAATCTTCTTCCATCACCATCATGTCTGAGGATGGAGGAGTTCTCATTCTGATTCATCCTCCAGATCTGTAACAGGTCTCATTTATGCCATTAGTAATTTGAAACCTTCAGTTGTTTCCAGCCACGGCTCGTTATTGTCCACTATACTCACGCAGTTACTGAGTACTGACTATATTTAGTTTCCTAGATGTCACACAAAATGGGACAGAAACATTAATCAAAGCTCCAGACTATTCAGCAGGTAAATTTCCAGTCAAAGAAAAAATGTCTATCCTTCTACATCATTGTAAGTGGCTCATAATTTACGTCAAGGGAGAGTAATAGAAGCACCAGACAGCAATTTCCTTCCAGTGGTCCGTGCAAAGGGAAGACACATTATTTGTTTAGTGGTCTAGTGACAGGTGCAAAAGGTAACAAAACAGAGAGGGATTGTGGAGACATAAAACATGAAAGAGTGGTTTGAGATCTTTAGTATGATTTTATGTTTTGTAATTACTGGAATCAACTATAGTGATTATTCATTAATTTTTATCTGCATTTAACTGCAACATAATTAATTTATCCTTTAGTTTCATCAAAGCATGAAGAATGAATATTTTCTTTGCTAAGAAAACACATTTTCAATCCTCCCTTTCTCTTTTCTTGTTCCTTCTCTGTATAGCTTTACTGCTGAAGATGACTGCAGAGGCAAATTTAAGAATTGTAAAGGGCAGTTTTGCAAGTGTAAAGGTATGGTATTTTTTCCATATCAGCTCTCTTCATCGTTCTTACAGATAGGTGTATTGCTTATAGTTTGTTCTTTCAAATCTGATGCTCTTGTGTCCTGAGTTTGGCCAGGATAGGGTGAATTTTCATAAGAAGCTGGGAGGAGCCACAGCCAGAATAGCCAAACTGAACCAGCTAATTGGATATTCTATACCATACTGATGTCATACCCAGTATATAAGGGGGTGGGGAGTATGGTTGGGGGTGTGATAGTAGTTTCAGAAATAGCAGTTTAAGTACTAGTAGTTTCAGTAATAGTAGTTTCTTCAGCATCATTAATTAGAGGAGTCCAGGAAGGGCTTTGCAAATTATTGCTTTCTTTTAAAATGTTGCTTGTCAAAGAAATGTAACTAAAAAGACAAACTACATTTTAAAATAGATGGAGATCTGTGTTAGGTAAACAAAGCAGACTATTTTAAAACAATATCCGTTCTGTGTCCTGGTTTTGCTGGGACAGAATCAGAGGCAGGCTGTGGTCTGTAGGCCATTAGCAGTTTGGAGTCAGCTGGGGCAGCTGACCTGAGTTGCCTGCAGGTGTATCCCATCTCATTACCATCATGCCCAGTACAAAGGAGGAACCTTGCTGGGGGGAGGGGGTTTTCTCCTGGGCTGTTCTCGGCTCCTGCTCTGGCTTGGTTGTCTCGTGACCATGCTCCTGGAGACTGCCTTCCTGCTTGTTGGGACCACTAACATTTGCTGGGGTGAGTCTAACTTTGTTTACTTCATATTGGCATTAGTTTGTCTGTTTCATGAAATTTGTTTTTATTTCCACCTGTGAGTTTCTCTTCCTTTGCTGCTCCACCTTCTTGGCTGGGGAGGCGTTGTTGAGTGATAGAGCAACTGCTAGTGTTTAGCCCTGGATACGAGCTAAAAGTAGATACTCTGTTTCCAATACTAGGAATAGATTTTTAAAACTTTGGGGATTTTAAAAACCTGCATTTTCCTGAAACAAATCAGAATTCCAGGAATCTTGACTTCTGAATCTGAAACAGATGCTCCCCACTCCTATTAAAAACAATAGCTCTACATCTCTGCTCAGACAGACAGTGATGGGAACGAATGGACGGTTTTTCCTTTGCTCATTTTTACCAGGCATTTCCTTCTATAGACTGAAGTGCCACTTCAAATGAAAAGCTGGGATCCTGAGTGATCAAACTTCTACAGTGGAAAAATGTTCTCATCTTAAATTGTTCTTTAGATGTTAATCTTGGTTGTCACTAGGACTGAGGGATAGATTCTCTGCCCTTTTCTACTTTCAGTCTTGGTGACAGGAAAAGTGTCTAGTTGTAATACACTTACTTGTAATGCCTCTGAGAGCAGCAGTTTCTGTGATAACTGATACTTACAGGGCCCTGGTGAAAGATCTGAGCCTGGAGGCGAGAAGCAGAGGTGACATGGTCAGCTGGGAGTCAAATCTTAGTCTTCTCCCATATGTACTTCCTCCAATGTGTGGGCAATGAGAAAGGAAGAGTAATTTTCCTGACTTCATCCTTGATTCCCTCTTTGTCATTCTTTACAATGTTGCAGTTATGAAATAGAAAGTTCAACCTTTTGGGTGTAATAGAACTGGTTTAGCTTTTTGGACTTGAGAGGGAGGGTCACTTCTCTACTCCATGCATGGCAAAATTTTCTGAAGATGTGCTTATGGGTTTGTTTAGTATGGTATCAGTAATGCAGGAGCGACGGTATTTGAGTTCTACATTACTTCTGTATTCCTTAGACTTTATCAATAGATCTGTATTTTGCTGGCTGACCTTTTTGGTCCTATCTTGTTTGGCCTCATTAACCTTCGAGGAATGAGGTGGGTGGGACAGCAGGCAATCAAAATACAGAAAAACTGAGAAGGTCACTGTAATTTTGTGTACGGCTGGACTTAACATAATAAAAGGGTACGCATTTCCTTTCTTTGCTGTCACACTCTTCTATTCAATATTTCTTAAAGGAGGAAGCACAAAATGTTAGTTAAGTCTGTGCTGGTCCATCAGGAGCATTGCTTTTCTGAGCACACAGGGCCTTCACTGTGAGCTGACTGTATCACTTGCTGTCCAAGTGCTTGTCAACTCTCTTCCCCATACCTTTGTACCAGTGGGAAGGTATTTTTGGCACACAAGCCAGAAAGGCACCCCATTTTGCTCTAACAGACCCTCTGGACAATACTGGGAACCAGATCTGCATGGTATTGCATATAGCATTGGAAACCTATCTAGTCATTAGGTTTTATTCTTAGAGATGAAGAAATTGGCAATTTATACTTTGCAGTACATCCTACGGGGTTCATATGGCAATCAAGACCTTTTGCAAAACTAGACAAGTCTCCTTGTCTCCAGTGGACTCCAAAAATTCCTGTGGGTAGGTTTTAATAATTTGGACTGTTCTGGGCATTCACTTTAGTTTAGTTAGTTTCATTTGGGATTACCTCCTTAACTCTGATTTCAACGCAGGAAATATGCTGAAGCATAGCAAAAGCAGAAGGCACACTGATGGAAAGTTTTAAGAAAATTCTGAAGGGAAAGATGAATTTGTAAGCAATGGCCACTAAGAAAAAAATTCTTTTAAAAAATGAGAAAAGTATGGGTGATAAGAACAGTGATTTAAGAGGGGGTTTTTGTTGGTTTTGTGCTGACCATCTCAGAGGAGTGTGTTCTGGATAACATTGGTGCACATAGCTGCTATAATAAAGGTTCTCATACCAAAGTCAGGCAAGCTGGGTGAATCAGAAGTAACTGGGCATGAGGTGGGGAAGATGTAGAAGTTGCTGTGTTGTGGCTTTGCATGAGTGGTTGATCCTAGCACTTGTAGACAGAATTCTAAGGTTGAACACTTTTAATCAAAACCAAACCAAATCAAAACAACTAACCAACTCCACAAATATATTAATTACTGATATTTATTACAACAAATCTGATTTTCTAGAAGAAGAGAGAATGATTTTAAGTGTAGCATTTTTTGGAAAGAAAAATAATCTTGACAGAAATGGGGCCTGTCCAAGGGAAAGGTGTAGCACTAGAAGGTAGTTAAACTTGAGAGATGAGTTCACTCTTGTGGATACTCTAAAGTGTTTCAAAGATCTTCCTTTTTAGAAGTAAAAAAACATGTCAGCAAAGCTGTGCCAGTTTAACTCTTTTAGTATGAAATAAGACACAGCACAGCTTTCTCATTAGGGCAGGGACAGACACTTTGCAAACATCTGTGCTGATAGAAGACATTGATGCTCTCTTTAACCCCTGCTGTTTGCTAGAGGTTACCTCCTCATATGTCACCTAAAAGATGAGACCATATGGAGAGTTCCCCCTATAGACTAGGCAAAGGCAAGTTTTAAGAAGACTGGAGTTACTGGGGGAAGGCCACACTTTTACTCCCCTCCACACACAAATGAAGGCAACAACACCCATCCAGCTGTCAATAACAAGCAGCTGTGAATAATAATGTCTTCATTGCACATCTAGCTCTGGAAAGGATACCTGTCCTGGCCTTAGGTAAGAAGTGTGGTTTTTAAAAAAAAAAAAAATATACCCAAACCCCTGAAATCCTTTACTTGGCCAAAGTATATGACTGTCTTAGCAATTTGCAGCAGCTTGAACTAATGGATAGTTGGTAAGTTATCACATTTAACTAGCACAACTGAACCATCTAACCTCTATCTATTAATGTTTGTTTCTGGGTATGCTTTTTGAGCATCTACACAATAACTAATATTAAGTAAGGCAGATGTAGTCCAATATCATTTAAGAAGCCTAGAAGTTAATTTATTGTACCTTAATATGAGTGATTAAGTGAACAATGATTAGGACTGCATTTTGCAGTACTGCTTTAATAATGAAAAGCAGGAAAAATCCATTACTGATATCCTTTCTCTTTCAGAAAGGAAAGGGGTTGTTTGTTTAAAGCAGACAGCTAGAAATCCTAAGGATTTTTTATTGCCATGTGGAAGTCCTTGCTATGACAGGGTAGATCCAATCTTGGATGAAAGCTAGCAACTTCTGAAGGTTTTGAAATTTAGTGAAAGAAACAAATCATATTTTCACATGCAGGGAGTCATGATTTTTAAAATGCCTTTGAAACATCTGCATTTTGTTAATAAAGATGAGAAAACCCTAACAAATAAGGGTTGATTTTTATTTTTGTGTGTGATTTTTATATTAAAAGAAGAAACATGCTATTTTTAATATTACTTATACAGGGCTTGTATGAAGCTTGTAGTTTTAAAAAAAATGCTGTGTGGATACAGGAAGCTGTATTATTTGTCTGGTGAAGGTATGCATGCTTATTTGGAAAGAAACTGTGATAGAATCTGGTGCTCTGAACCTGTGCTCTATTATATGGTGCATTGCAGTATTTTGCATTTGCTGCTTAGACAGTTATATAGAGGAGTAAACGTGGATTATCATGATGTCAGTCCAGAGTCTGAGAACTCAGTGGCATTACTTGTGTGCTTTGAGTTAAGCATATGGTTTACAAGATCCAGGGTGGAAATTGTGAGGGTCTTGGGATGAGACAACATCAACTTAACCAAAAATTTTCCTTCCTTTCTTTCCTTAATTTCCTACAACTCTAATCAAGAAATGAAAAAACAAACATCAAGAGTTGTTCATTTCAAAGCCAAGTATTTCTGAGACTTATAGAACCAGAAGATGTTTTATATAGAGTATGTGATTTAGTACTGCTGAGACTGAAACAGGTTGTCAGGTAGAAGATAAAGCAAGCATGACCTACTCTGCCCTGTTCTTGCAGCAGCTCTGCCATAACCAATGGTAGCATCTGCACCGGCAGTGCTGTAATAAGTGTGTAAGGAGGTGACTCAGGCAAAATTAGCAATTTCTGCTTCAGTAAATATACAGTGGCATAATCATCTGGTAACAGAACAAAGAAGATAGTTGTTTTTTAAGTTACTTCATGTTCTGTTTTCTGTTTATATGTATATGGCACACCTGAGAGGACTCTATACCCTAGAAATTAACAGAACAGCTTCCTCCAAACTGGAGAGAGAGGAACCAGAAAAGCATGTTCTGTCTGCATTTAGACTTTGCTAAAAATGGAGAAGATTTGAGTAGTAAAGATAATAGTTGAGTGTCACTTGCTTCATAGTTTCTCTTTTCTATTTGGATTAGTCATCTAGTAATGGTGTTCTATGACTTCACTTTTGTGCTCCCTGTGTGACTGTTCTGGACTTGAACAATATGCTAGTCTGAATATCTCACCATCTAAATCATATCCAGTGAGGAACTGCTGTACCTGTGGCAGACCCAGCCAGAAATGGCAGGGCTATGACTGTCTCTGGCCCATCCTACAGAGATGATGGTGTACAGCCTCTAGCTCTCCTGGTAAGTTTATGCCTTGAACATTTAATGATGCTCTGATTTGTGTACTTACATAGAGAGCATACTGTCCTGAAACAAAAGCATTCTGGGAAATAATGAAACAATGGCAAGAAAGGCAAAGGCCATTTTTCTTGAACCTAGACAGATCTGTTAATCTGGTTTGTGGGATTCCATCATATTCTGCAACTCACAGCACTTTTTCCTGTGTGCCACAAAGTAACGTGCATTCCATGTACAAGGCCTGTTTCAAACAGCTTCATGGAGCTTTTAAACTTTCTGCCTTTTTGAGCTCTTCCTATTGTGAAGAAAAAATTGTCTTCCTGGACTGTGGAGCAGTCCATGCTTCCAGAAGTATGCAAAACACACACATGAAAGATTATGCCACTTCCTGTAAGATAGTGATATGACTTTCATCTACTTACTGATGGGGATGTAGAGATACTCTGATCTTCAAAACCAAAAAATAAGAAAAAGGAGGAGGAAAGGTGTGTAGTGTTTATTCAGCATTGTTTGAGGTCATCTCAGACTTCCTCAAAAGATCCCTTCAGACTCAATGGTATAAGGGAGATGAGAGGCAAGATGGATGCATGGCATATTAAATCAGGCAGTTGAAAAAAGGCATGTTTTTGGAGGAAAACACCACTCAACTTTTAAAATATCTATATAATATCTACCAGTAATTATACTTCAATCTCTCCATCTTTCTTACTCACTTTCAAGGTATATTTCCACTTGTCCTGGTTTTTCTAGGATAGGGTTAATTTTCACTGGGAGTTGGGAGGGAGCCACAGCTGGGATACACCTGAACCAGCCAATGGGCTGTTCAAGGCTGCTTAATCCAAGACAGGGTTTGTTGCACTTGCCTCTGCTTGTGGTCTACACTATATATCTCTTTGGTGCATTCTCCTCACTGTTATTGTTACTGTTGTTCTGACCTTCCCCCTTCCCTCCCTGCCCCATGTCGGGGGCGGGGGGGGCAGCAGCCAAATGGTGCTCAGGTCCTGGCTGGGGTTAAACCACCACACCACGACAGAAAGTAGCCTTTTTCTATTTCTCTGCTCATCACAGACTTACAGTTCAATACCTGCCTTGGTAGGGCTTGAATATGTGCTCTTTGTTTGGCAGTAAAACAGGCCACAGAAATAAAAGCATCACACGGAGAACCTGTTTTCCTTTTGGAAATTTAGGGCAAGATGCATGTTCCATCATCTGAACTGATGTTTGTGATTGCAAAGGTCTGTTCATCCCATCTAGCTTGAGACTGCTAATTAAAGGGAGTCATTCTTCTTTGACTCCTAAAGCATCACTGGGGAGAATATAAGGGAATCATAACTGCTCTCTGAAGGAGCTTATGTGTCTTGTACCTTCACATTGACTACCTTCCTCACTAGGATGTCTAATTTAGATGCCCCATGTTGGGTAAAGTGAATGTCCCTGGGGTGATTTACATCAGATTTGGTGTGAATAAATGTGGTGGTTTAGTAAAGCTGAGCCGTGTGGCCACGGCTCCCCCATTCAGACAAAAGGAAAGGCAGGAGTGACTGAGAATGTATTTTTTGAGTTGAGGTAAGGGGAGTTTAATAAAATGACACACAAGAAGCAATAGCAGAAACAACAGCAATGACAACAGTGAGAAAAAACAATGTACAAAATAAGCGATACCATGTCAACAAACAGACTGAGTGGAGCAGCACTGTGGAACCTGGAACTGGCCCTGGGGCACAATGTCAGCATGGTATGGAATAGCCTGGCTGGACCAAATTAACCCTGTCCTGGCTGAACCAGGACATTAAGAGATAACAAGATACTATATTGTGAACTATGGAGATAATCAAAGTTACTAAACATAGTGTGTTTTGCTGGGCTACCCTAAATAAAGTATGAGAACTGTCTTACCTTGTGCTGTTTTCATCAGACTATAAACTATTCACCTCAAAAAATTACAGAAAATTTTTAGATTTACAGATAGTAGTACATCACTGGATGTCACTCGATGAGGGGGAAGATTGAAACCTTGTATATCCATGTACAGGTCTGTACTTCTGAGGGTAGCAAAACTTTTGAGAACTGGTTGATGATAGTGATTCCTAAATAGACAGACCAAACATGATTTTGTACAGCATTCTCAAAATTTAGGGTATGGAGAAAAGTGGTAGGTCTTTAGAAATACTTATTTGCTTTAATCTTTTGATATTGTTAATGCATATTTAATTCCTAGGTCAGATGAATTCGAGATTTTTCTTTAATTTGTAACTAATTTTCCAGTCCATGCTTTTCAGGTGTTATCCATTTCAGCAGAAGACTGTTTTCACTGAGGCAGACAATGGCTCATAGCACACAGTTAAGGAGGTTGCTCCTAAGAACATAGTTATGAACAAAGCAAGGTTGATGAGGTCGTCCCCAGATACACCATCCTAGCTTTCAGCAACCTATAGCTCAGATTAATCTAGATGTCATTACTTTGTATTTAGTACTCCTTTATGATTTTCTGTTCAATGAAGGGGTCTAGTAACTTCTGAAATCCAGTAAACTTTTAGCATTCTCAGCAGTGTGGGAAACCTCTGTTTTGTGGAAAAAACCTAATTTTTTTATTCTGAATTTCACCCCAACACTTGCCTTTGTGTTTTGCTTTTTGTATAATAAAAAATGATGAATTACTATTCCTTATTTTCCTTCAGTCATGTTTTTATAAAGCTTGATTGTATTTGCCAACAGAATTCTTTTCCAGGCCTCAGAGTTGAAATCTATTGTTACTTTTACAGCGTGAGCTGTTTTATACTTCTGTTACCTTTCTTTGGAGCTATTCTAGCCTTCTGGTGACAGAGGTGAAACACTTGTTTAAGATGCACAGTGGACTTATTCTGTGGTATAGGGATATCTTCTGCTGTGTTCAATATTCTTTTCCTAAAAATTACAAACATAGTTAATTTTCTGAAAATATCATATTTAATCTATTAAAGACATCTAATATATTTTCCATGAACAATAATAGTTCAGAAGGCATTTATGCATCTAGTCAGTGTTTTTATCAATTGTGTATTGCCTTGTCTTTATCAGTAATTCACCTTCTAGTGCATTGCTCAGTGACTTACCTACAGCATGTCTTTCCTCAGTTACTTGCTTCTGGCTTTTGTATTTGCTATCCTAAATTTACAATCATGATAAGATTTTGTCATCTTACTGTTATTACCTTCTAAAAATTTTATGAAAACTTCCCAGTTTACAATTTATGAGCATGTTAAAGAGTATCAGATTCAGCTAAGATTCCTCTGCCATGCAAATGAATGTTCTCTCACCTTTTGAGCTTATTCTTTATTCTGCTTCTTATTTTGCATCTGAGAATCCACTAGAGGCCTTTTTTCTTATCCCATGACACTTATACTCTAGCACTTTGACAGAGACTTTAGTGGTTTTGGGTTTTTTTTTAAACAAATAGATGACATATTAACTAAATTAGACTGTAAACTCTATTTATTCTGAGAGCTCAAATGGAATATTAGGCCATGAATTCCCCCTACAGAATCTACATAGTTTTTCCTCAAGATTCCTTATTTGTTTACATGCCTGCTGATCCCTTTTGTTTGGTCATGATTAGCAGGCAGACAAATACAGGTTGTTGTGGGTAACATCTACTACAGACTGCCTGAGCAGAAAGAAGAAATAGATCAGGCCTTTTTGGATAAGCATTGTCAGTAAGTTGAGGGAGGTGATCTTTCCCCTCTGCTCAACCCTTGCAAGAGACATGTGGAGTACTGTGTCCATTGCTGGATTCCCTAGGAAAAGCGAGACATGAACTCACTGGAGTTCATGTAAAAAAGTAAAACTCTTTTTGTGAGGCTGATTGAACAAGAAGTAGGTTGCCCAGAGAAGTGTGAACTTTCCATCCTTGGAGACATTCAACATTTGACAGTGCATTGCTGTAAGCAACCAGCTTCTGCTGTTCTGCTTTAGAAGTGTTGGACTACCTCTGGAAGACCTCCAGAGATTCCCTCCAACTTCAGTGATTGTTTCCCTGTTTCTGTGATTGTTAGTTTCTACCAGTTTCCCCAGTGTAGATGTCAGAAACAATTGTCAATATTTTACCATCAGAGCCTTTTTAAAACCAGCTTTTTTGCTATGTTTCATTCACCTGGTACTAATACATTTTCAAGGAATATAGTTTAGCAACATAGTTTATAATCTTGATATTTTATTTTCCTATTTTTCAGAACTTTCTGATATTAGAATCCTGTCTATTTTCTGTATTCTTATAAATCCTCTTATACTGACACTTATCAGAGAGATTCTTCAGTTTATTCCAAGTGAAGAAAGTTTCAGTCATGAGGACTCTTATACCTGTAGTCACAACAGATATTTAAAATGATCTGAAGACTTTTCTTCTTTTTATAATTTATTTTATGCTTTCATTTTCTGGCCCCGCAGACTGTGATCTCTGATTTTTTGAGTACTCTTATTTATTATTAGCCCTTCTGTTATTACTCCTTATGTGTTCAATTAGGTACTGCAGTCTATAGACTGCTTTGTTTTTAAAAGGATACATCAGCTGTGCATGATACTTATTCATACTCAGAAAAAATAATCTTTTCCAAAACTATGCTTTAGGGATATGAAAAAAAATTGTACCTTTTTCTATCTCTATATAGTGTTCAGAATTTTAGATAATGACTTTGACCCCATCAGGAACTTTTCAGGTAATAGATAACCAGAATGATGTGTATGCCTGGAAAAGATTGTATGGGGTCAAGAAGTTCAATTTCCAAAAGGTCTTTAGGGTAAAAAGCTAAAGATTTTTAAGGACATTGCTAGACAGCAGTGCAGTGATATTGAATTTTAATGAGTAGAGCTGCATCTGTTGGATGGTCCCTGTCTAGGCTTATAGCTATGACTATGGTTTAAGTAAGGTTTGCCTTGTCTTCCTTAGGTCATTAGGACATTGTGCACACTATTTTTGCTGGCCAGTCAATGTCACTTCATCAGAGTTCTTGTTCTTTGGAAAATAACTTCTTTTCAAATGTGTAAATATTTGTTTGTGGATATCTTTGTGTGCATTATTGGATGCATTTATACCTACATACTTATAGTTCTTACTTATTGGAACCATTATGATATGCACACATCAAAACTGAGAAGCTTCAATATTTCATTAAATTGAATTTGGAGATTTTTAAAAATTTATTTTCCCCTCAATACCACGACTAAGAAAGGAGTAAGAAAACATAAAATGAAAGACAGCACATTTTTAGTCAGTAGTGTACCAAACTAGAAAAAGCAATGGTGCCTAAAAATGGAGTGCAAAATGACCTCAATGGAGAACTTTTAGGCACTTAAATTCACTTCTGTGAGAACTAAAGAAATAGTCTACTAGAATTGTTTTTATAGACAAGATATATTAACAGCATCATTATTTCTTTGGATAGTGTTTGCTATAAATTTGTTCATAAGTATTGGTGTAACTTTTTCCATCAGCTCAAAGATGAGGATGTTAATTCTTGTGGAATAGCTGATTTAAAGGAGTATGTTTAATTTATTTAGCTTCATGTGGAATATAGATAATAGATTATGTGAATTCAGACTGATTGCTTGTATTATTGCCCATAAGGTAAGTCTGCCACTATGAAAGGGTTTAGTTCTCTAAGTAGATCCATAAGCTAGCCAAAATTTAAAGGCTGTGAAAAAGTGACTGTTCAGAAAATGTGGAGCCATAGAAGCTGCTAAACACAACATCTGCTTTAGAACTTCTATCTTTCTATCCTATGACAAATACAGAAATCACTTCCAGCTACTTCCAATCTCTGCCACAGAGTTTACAGATCAATATCCAGGTGTAACTCCACCAAGAACTGATTTATAAGCAAGAACTTTGAAGTTGGGTAAAGCAGGCATTTTGTCTCAGAAGTAGGCCCCTTTCAAATCTTGCTATGCTACTGATACAGAATTTTGACCAAAATAGTGTTTCATATTAAAATCTAAAATCCATTCCTAAGAATGAGAATGAGTCTTGAAATAGGAAACCATTCAGAGAATGGTTATGTTGTCCCTCTGTTAGTACATGGGAAATGAGTTCTATGAAATAAGGCTCTGAAATGGACCTTTACAGATTAAAGTCAATACACCAAATTCTAAAAGAAAAGAGACCAGTCTGGCAAGCTGTTTTATGAACAGATTTTGAACTGTAATAAATCAGGTTTTCACTTCCCTCTCTTCAGTCAAGGTTATATTTGTCTTTATGTGGAAACTGGTGTTTACATTCACTATGAACAATTTTGGTCAAATTCCATCTGGATTTTAAAATAGTTATCACTCTATATAAAGTCTTCTAATGAATTCAACTTTGGTCACAGTGATTTGTTAGCAAGAGACAATATTTCAGTTCATCAAATCTTTATTTATTCCAGTTTCTAAAAGTGCCAAGAAAAAAATCTTGCAATCTAAGATGACAAGGAAATAACGTATTCTGTATATGTGCTTCTTAACACCTTAGATAGTGATATGCTGTGACTTCATTTTTATTACATCTGACAAGACATTAGATCAAGATTTTGCAACAGGAAAAATCCATAGGTGGGAATGTAGTCCTTTTATCTTTAGCAGAGATATTGAAATCTATCTTATAATTGAGAACTTTTTAGGTTTTGGGGGCTCTGTGACATCTGCCTCCTTCATGGGTGTTTAGATTTGTGGAAAGAAAAAAAGGAGAAAGTTTTGAAAAAAGTTTGTAATGTCATCTGTTGCAAGGTCTGTAGGACCCAAGACAGCAATATACATGCCACAACACATATCCTCCTGAACATTGTCAAGACCCTTCTGGACTTTGCCTGTGCTGTCTGCTGATATTAGTCAGAAGGCTTTCAGGCTCACAAGTCTAGTTTCCTTTTGTGTTGAAACCCCTTGATCTGTCCATTCTCTTTTAGGTCTGGCCCTCAGGCACTACAATGATGATCACAAGGAGGCAAAAAACGCCTTAAAAGAGACAAACTGTATTCCAGTGTGCAAACTACAGGATGCAGGAAAACTGGTATCTGTGTCCTACACTCTGAATTTTGCGTGTATTTATTGTACCCAAGTCCTGCTTTTTATTTCAAAGGAGACTCCAAAGTGATAATTAACGTTCCCTTTGTATAACCTTAGCATTCTGATGAAATTCCATCTCAGATAATTGCATTCAGCCCTCCCAAACTCTCTTTACCATTTCAGCTGGATATGAGATTATTTTCTTCACTATCTGTTCTTAACTATAGGGAGCAATTGCTGTCTAGAGGCAATGCAGTGGTATGTGAGTGATCTACTTATATGGTCTCTCCTTCATTTATTTCCCAAGGGAATTTGTGTCTTAATGAACTTAAAGCATTGTAGGAGCAGTTGTAGTAAGCATTGGACAAAGCATTATTTTCTTTGTTAATTTGAAACTTTGATAAAAGTTGTATAAAATAGTATAAATTTTTAAAATGTCAGATGTCTACTAAGTATGGTAATTTTGATGAGAGTTGTAACTCAGATATAAATCAGTTCTATTTCTTCCATTTCCTAGTGGCAGAAGAGTTGCCTTGCAGTTGTGGCAGAAACAGGAGATGATCAAGTGAATACACATGATAGCAGGGGTAAAGAGGAAATGAAGGTTGTACATAAAGCAAGATAACTAAACGAATTACAATTTCCTTTTCTGAGACATGGTATGAAACATACAGTTGTGTAACAGAATGACAATTTTGCTTTAGTGGAATGCTTATCAAATATAAGGGAAGGGAATTTATTTTTTTGAGTTACAAACTTCCCTGTGCTCCGGCAGAGGATAGTGAAAGTTTTGAGGCATATCTCACATGGAATAATATAACTTCTTTATTCACATAATCTCTAGTAATATTTTTTAAATATAAGGGGAATTTGGCCCCTTGTGTTGAACTAGTATACATAATTCTTTGCTACAGTTCTATAGAGAATGATCTTTGCTATAATTATCATCTTTGAGGGGAAAGTGAGAGATCTATTTAATTCAAATGTCAAAATATAACCCTTTCTACTCATATTATGCTGATTTATGCAACTACTGAAATATCTTTGGTAGTTACAGGGCAAGGGGGACCTTTAATTAATGTTTTGTAGACTGTCACATACAACTGGAAAGCACTGTCAGTGTCAGAAAGGACAATCCCTATCATACACCTCAGTTACAGTGGACTATGCAGAACTGTTAAGCAGAATGAAAATTATGTGCAGAAATGACAGGAAAGGGAGAAAGGCTGCAGAGTGTCTGAAAACTGAAGACTGGAATAGAATACTAGATCATAGTAGACCATCCAGTCAAACCACCTTATATCATGTGGTGCTGCATTTCATACCATGATGCATCTATTGAGCCAGGGTGTACCTGGCTTTAGACGTTTTTGGTCTGTAGTTCCAGAATCCTTCTCTGAAGTGGTAAATCTCATGTAACTGTCAGCATGTAACTATACATGTCTCATGCAACTATACATGCATTATGTATAGGACTGCAAACTCTAATCTGAGCATGGAACATACTTTTTTCTTGCCTTAATCCAGTACCAAAATGCCAAAGGCTGTCCTTCAAGGACTGCTATAACTGAAAACAGATGTGACATTTGCAGATGTTGAACAAGGAATCACTTGACAGTGAAGTACCTGTTAAAACAGAACTCCTGAAAAAGTTAACACTTCTGATTAGGCATCAAAAATTGAACTGCAGAGTCTGTTACTGTTTTGAGGAAATGCTGTCCAGTGGTTAATCACCCTGACTATAAAAAAAAAAAAATCCTTATTCCTTGTTCCACTCATCTTTAGCTGCAATCATCAGCTTCTTTCACTAACTTAAGGAGGCACCTCTTATATATGATGCTTTCTCTCAACTCCAACTTGAATATTTTTGTGGAGCTTTATTCTTGTTTAAAATTGTCTGCAGTTTTAAAACACTTATTCTAAAATATCAGATACATATGAAACATTTATAATGGAAAATTCCTTTTTGGAAAACTAAAACTTCCCATAAACATTTACAAATCAAATGTATCAGATAATACAGGAAAAAAAACAATATGGTATCTCAAATTTCTGACTTAAAGCCTCAGTCTGTCATTTGCACACCAGTGAGAAGTTTTGGTGTGTTTTTGTTTTGATTAATATTCTGTTTTGTGAGACAGTTGTAAATAACATCACAAGAAGTTTCTGCACCTTTTTAATGTTTTTTTAATCTTATTTTCCTCATGATTCAATATCAAAAATAGCAATACTTTAGCTGGAAGGATGTTTTTACTTCCCAGGTAGGTTCTTTTCAGAATATTTCAGTTTTTCATCTTATTAAACAGAATTAAGTGTATTTCTTGCTAGTCCTTTTTCATTGTTTGTTTGGTTTTTTTTTTCTGGCAAGTAACAATTGTATTAAACACTTCTTGTCTCACGGTGTTTACTTGGGAGCTGACTATTATAACTCCTATGAAATTTCTGTACTACTTGTTCCTAGCTGAGGCCTACATTCCTTGTTTCTTGCTGTAAATGTTTACATTTCATGGTATTAAATCAAAGGTTTTGTAAAAATCTCTTTAACCAAGAAATCTGTATTACTTTGTATCTTATCAGCATCACCTTTATATTCCTGTCTGACCACAGATAGTTCAATACTGTTAAATCTAGATGCTATTAGAAAATCCCTATTTGACAAGATCTACAAGTACTCCTTTAAAACTTGGCTAATGGGCTAATTTGTAATCTTCTCATTGTGTACTTGTAGTTCTAATTCAAATGCCTTTATTCCTAAAGTCTTATATTTCTATAGTAAGTACACTTAAATTTGTGATTTCATCCAATAAAGTCAATTTTGCTTGATGAGATCAATTTCCTGTAAAACAATTAAAAATTGAATTATTTGGTTCCTGTAACAGGTTTTCCAAGAGTTGTCTTGTTTAATATCAGTAGTTATCCTTTCTGCCTCTTGTGATCAGCTCAGTGTTAATTCTCTAGCAATATTTTAGCATTTCCTTGGACTCTCAGATTAGTTTGAAGGAATATACACAGACCAGAAATTATCCACTGATTTGAAAGTTTCTTTAAGTGTTGATTAACAGTCTCTTTAGTTATTGCTAATGTTCTTACCATGCTTTGTTACTTCTATATGCCTCATAACTTCTAATTTCTGTTTTTCTCTTTTCCTCAGTTTTTTTATTTGTAATTTTTATTTCCAATTGCTGCCTTAACTTTCTCCCTGAAAGCAGAATGGGCTTTTAGATAAAAATGCATATTTTATACATGAAGTGAGAAAAATTAGGGCATCTTAGACTCAGGAAAACTAGAATGAGTCAGTTAAATTCAGGAGTGTCATTTGTACGAAACAGCTTTGAATAGCTTGAAATAGAGTGAAGCTGTGTTTGTTGAAATTGGAAAAATCTGAAGGCTTGAAAGAGATGCTTGTATAGATGAATAATGAGGAAAGCCTATGCCTTAAAGACACTTTTCAGCAAATATGGGGAAGTGTATAGATTATCTGGATTTCAGGATAGAGATTAGGATAACACCTAGATTGTTTGGCTTGAGTAGGTTGTAGATATAAAAAGTTTTCTCCAGAGTAATATAGACCAAAAAGATGATTCCTGAGGAAAATTACAAACTCCTGGTCATGTTTAACTTAAAGGGGGAGACAGTGTCAGAAGGTCTGGCAGAAGTTTCAAGTTGAATAATAGGAGGCAAATCTGATGGCAGTAATGGATCTGCATGTATGAGCAAAGAGGTGATTGCTGAAGCTGTGTGTAAAATGGAGAACATAAGGGGAAAATATGGAAAGAAAATGGGGTAAGAATATAGATTTGTGAATTCAAATAACTACGATCGACTTTCTTTCACTCCTTTACTGAGAGGAAGTTAATCAGGCCCATTCCTCGACTGGCTTTAGGAACTGAGTGAATGTACATGTGATACTATTTCGTGTCTCCTTACCTGAAGAGCTCTAGGATAAGGTTCTGTGACTTTCATTTTTTAATGAAGAAATACCATCAGAAACACTTGGTGAACAGTTACAGGGAGAGAATTTGGGAAAAATTGCAATTAGATTTTTAATCCAAAAGTTGTTTATGAATACAGTTCTGTCTTGATCTGTTTATGACAATTTTTTCTCAAACTATAATCTCATGATTAGATAAAAACCCACAATTTCAGTCTGCAGAGATCTGGAGGGAATGCAGTCAAATTCTCTTTTGCCATATTATGTCAGAGTCCCAGAAGAGAGGTCTGTAACCACTTTATTCTACTAGAAAATGCTTTGTGCCTTTCAAAGGAAGGAGGAAGATCTGGTGAAAGTGGCCAGCATATCTTACCATTTCTCTAGGCTGTGGTGCAAAACACCTTGTGAATAATCTTGTCTTGGTCTCTTTACCTGCTCAAGTCCTCCATCTGCAGCAAGATATTGGTAAAGTTTAATTCCTGGAGCTGTAGCGAAGTGGGGTTTTTTTGTTGTTGTTCACTACACTACCTCCTGCCCAATAAAGAAGATAGCATTTAGCATGTGAATATGCAAGCAAATGATTTTTAAAGTCAATTTCCACAAGAATGTATTTCAACTAAACCTTGCTTAGAGAACATTACTTGTAGAGACAAGTTTATTTTCTAATATGACTGCTGTGGTTATTATTTTCACTAACCTGCCAGTTTCAATTAGTGATTTAGTTTGTTCCACTTGGTTACAAAATAAACAACAAAGCTGTTACCTATGTTATACAGACTAAAACAATCAAATTTAGTAACTTACAGCTACGTGTTTTAACATTACTGTGCTAGTACCCACCAGACTTATTCAAGCAATGGTGAAGATCAGAAGCTCACAGCAGTGAGTAGAAATGCCTGTTGTTCCATCGCTTCAGCAGGTGGAGTAACTAACTACTGAAGTTACACCTCTGTCTCAAGGGTGATGCCATCAGCCAAACATTATAATTTACATGGAGACACACTCTTCTTTTCAATGGCAGAATTGTATCTATGGTTTCTATTAAAATTTTATCCAGAAATAAGATACAGTATAACAGATGAGTTGCAAACAATTTTCAGTTTAGTGTTTAGGCTTTGATAAAGACTCCCACAACCTCTTTTTTTTAAAAAAAAAAAAGGCTGAAACACTCAAGTGTTTGTTAAGTATTTTACATCAAAACCTCTTAATAGAATATATGGCTCAGTAATTCAGTTTGTTTCTTATTCTTTACACCAGCAACATTTTGTTACATCTTGGATTGATTTCTAGTTCCAGAGAGCAGCACATTTCAAACTAGATCTTTCCTGAATTGTGTTGAAAACTATTATTTGCTGATCACGACAACAAAAATAGTGCCATCACATTAGTGCACCTTGGTGTTAAAAACAGAAGACAAGGAATGCCAATTCAGAGAGCATGTGTATTTTTGTTCTCACTCATGTAATTTTATGTATGGAAAATGAAGATATGCTGATCTAAAGTGTGTTCAAGAATGGTGCATTTCAATCAGGCAATATTTTCCTCTCATCCATAATGTACTATGAAAGAAAAAGAGTCTTTCTGAAGTGGTACTCTGATTTCTGTACACTCTCAGCCATTTGGGAAATGACATAAGAGAATGTCAGGGTAAAATGACTTAGTCTTTATTTGTCATGATAATGAAATTGTAGGACATTGCTTTAAACTTACCTCATTTTAGGTGCATGTTGTATAATGCTAATATATCCTGACAGCCACTATTCTTCGTGCAATCAAGTTGCTATTACAGCGACAATTTGATTTGAAAATATGAAGATATCTTCATAATGATATTATGTGATAAGAGAAAATAACTGTTTTAGGTGAAGTGTGTGAAGGAATGAAAATAAGCTAATCATTACTTTTTTTAGCAACATGATGGTTTTTGTTCATGGAAAATATACTGCAAAATATTCACTCTATATTCAGTTATGCTGTTTCATTTAATGTGTAACTAACATTGCTATATAGATAAGTCATACTACAGAATGTTAGGAGGCTGCATATATGGACATGTGCCATATTTAACCAAAACGAACTAATTCCTTCTGATTTCAAAAGCTGTTCTGTCACTGCTTACATGCCGTACACAATTTGGAACACATCTTGGAAAGAATATACTGCTAGAGGGAAGGAGAGTGTTAAATAATTAAAATATACATTAATAAAGTGTCTTTGTTTTGCGGTAAAGTGTAAAAGGGCAGATTGAAGAGTGTTTAGATTTTAAAAAAGTGACAGCAATGTTGACACTTAGAGGCTCCTGGACTTTCACAGAAACTGTAATAAATCACCTTACTTTTCCATTAAAAAGTAGTGTTTAGAACTGCTACACCTGTAAACTCACTGTTGGCACTAAAAATAATTTATCTTCCTACGTAGATAACAAATCTAATTAGGACCCATCAGACTGTGATGTCTCATTAAAAATGCTCCAATTTTACCTTGGATAATCACAAATGTGTATATAAGATAGCAGAAAGTAGAGATGAGAGATTAAAAGCAATGACGGGAAGTGCACCTACACTGAAATTTCAAGGTATATTTTGAGTTAGTTTACCTCATCCTTCTCATTATCATTGTGGCCTGCTCTTATTTAATGATTCCTTTTTGTTTCCTTGGGCAGTAAAATCAGTATATTGTAAGGTACCTACTGAGAAATCTTAGGGTAGTCTATGTCCTCTGAGATACCACTTTTTTTTTTCCTCTAGAAAAGGAGTGCTAACTCAGTATGAGTCTGTTAGATTACTTTGGCGTTTTTTTTATTAGATCACTGGACCAGATTAAACTTTGAATTGATAGCAAAGGTGAGAAGAAAATTGGTAGCCCTGGCTTGCAGATGGAGCCATTAACTATTTGGCAACATAGTCTGGAGGGTGTATGAATTTGAGATGAAGATCTCCAGTGGTGATTGATATGAATCAAACACAATAGTGGGAGGTTCATAATCTTCTGCCTTTTCTGCTTGGGTAGTTGGATTCATTCCTAAACTTAGAATTTTGAAAATTAATCACTAAATATACATTATTTCCTGAAATTAGAAATACAGTATGAAATGTACAGCATGTATGTATCAGCAGTGGAAAATCAGTATGTATTTACTAGATGTTGTATATCTATAGGTCTCAGGAATGCTAGACTAATTTCTTTGGACAGCATCATGTATACTCAATATTTTATTTATTTCCTGTATTATTAATAGTAAACATTGCAATAAGCACTATTTTCTTCAGTTTTATCTTTCACTAACATGATTTTTAACCAAGCAGCTTTCCCTTATTATTCACTTAGAAATCGTGGAAAACTCTTCACTTTACTTGGAAAGTTCTCCACTTGTATCTTGGAAGATGGCATAAAAAGTAATCTCCTGGACTGCTGATGCCCAGTCCCCTATGGTTTCAAACAACCATGCACCATAATATTTTTCTTTAGTTCATGAAAAGCCAGATTTTGTCCTGTTTATGTTCCAGAACTACATTCCTCTGTAGGCTAGAGATCTTCTGTATTAGTCATGAATAGTTTATGCCTGTTTATTTTTTCCACATATGCTTTTATTTCAAGTATGTCCTTTTCATGTGTTTATTCTCCTGTCTGCTTATATCCCTGGTTGCCTTGGTTTGCTGCTTCAGCTTATTTTGGCCTCTTTTTGTGAAGTTATGTCTTCATGCCTCTTCTCAGTCTAGGTAATTTATGCTTATTGCTGTGGTTAAACTTTTTTGTAAGTGAAGAACTAACGCTCTGTAAATCATTTGTGCAGTCACTAGTGCTTTGGACAGTGGAGTGACACTTTGTACACCATACCTCTTATGTGGCTTTATAGCATTAACTGCTAGCTGATCAGTCTTCCTCCTCTCTTACCTCCACTAAACCTGTATTTTGGACATTTGTGAAACTCATATGACCCTGTGCTTTTTGGAATAACAGAAGCCATTAATATTGATGAATGAAGCACACTAACACTTCAGAGGCCTCCAGAAATAGGTGGTGAATGACTAATATCTCAAGGATTTCAGGTTTGAAACTATACATATATTCTGCTTAATTTTCACTATAGATATTTTAATACAGTGTATTTTGGATTTGAGTCTTAAATTCGATGACTCCTTTACATAACAGAGTTGTGACAGAAAGAAATTAATTCCTGGCTATGTAGTACTTGAAAATTATAGATGTGCAAAAGCCTTTATAGCCAGAAGCAAACAGGAAGCATTTTTTTGCTACTTTCTCTGTTATTTCTGAACACTCAGTCTGGCACTTGCCCAGCAGTGGGTTTGGTTCTCCATTTTCCATTTACTTAGCCCTCTCCAGGGAAAGTCAGGATAACTTTGATTGGCCTGTAGTGGCTCATTGCTTCCTAATCAATATTCTTATCTCACATTTTAGTTTTTACCAGAAATTAGCTTGACACAAGAACAAAGCAGTCAGAGGAAAGGGCTTATTTAGGCCTTACTCCCAGTACAAGTGAGGCACACGCCCTCAATGAGCCTGAAAAACATACCCATCACATCATCTTCAACAAATGCTAGGTTCCTCTTTTTTGAGAAGAAATTGCTTTGTAAAGCACTAAGGATGTTACTTCTTGGTATTCAGTCTCAACCCCATCCTTCAGTGAAAATACCTGCAAGCATAAAATAAAGCCAGTATTTTAATGCTGTGCTGATACAGAGCACTTTGCAGAATTTATACACTACTGAGACCTGTTGTTATATAAAATCCTTTTCAAACTTCAGATCCATAGCCAAGCACAACCATGTTGGTGGTGTTTGACATATGTCCAGGGATATCAATTAATCTGGATATCATTTAGCATGTGGTATTAGTTTTATTAAATATACAAATTTATTAATCGTTAACTGCATGGTTTAGCTGCATGCTTAGAAGATTTTATGAATCTATTATTTAAATGAGATAAAGGATTATATGGTTCTTTATGCAGAAAATATCTCATCTCTCTTACTTTATTATCTCATTTGCTTTTAGATGAAGGATGCATAATAAGGGAATGAGATCTCATTTTCACCAAGGCTGCTCAAACTTAATGCATAGGCTTCAAGCTTCACTGTCCTTCTAAATAATAAAACTATATGTCATACATTTTGCTGGAGAAATGTGGAGTAACGCATTGTGAAGTTTCTAATTCCATGGTGCTCAACTGCCTGTGGCATTATTAATTGAAAATACTATGTTATGGCTTGCTTTCTGGGTTACAGTTTCTTTTTTTAAAATATTCATTATTTTATTACTTCAGGGGCTTTTGTAAGAAAACAAGTGTGTGGTCAAAGAATATCTAGTAATGATGCATCAGTGATATTCTCTCATGTACAAGATGTACATTTCAAATGCTTTCTAAAAACCTAACTACGAGTTAGAACGGATTTCAGAGGTAAAATAGAGTCAGTAACCAAACAATTTTTTAAAAATACTTGATTTAAATTGACTGCACACCAACTGTCCCTGGTGACTGTTTCATTACTTACTCATTGTCGTTCTTGGGTTCTTCAGGCTTCTTTTTGGAGCACCTAACTATTTTTGTTAGTAAGTGTGTGTGGCTTGCTTTGAAATACTCAGACTGTCTAATGATTCATAAAGCAATGGTGGCTAGACTAATTTGAGGGTCTAAGCCTACTGGAATGTTATGAAATTATCTAAGTCTAATGAAATGTAAGTTATCAGCTGAAATTTGGAATAGAGCCAAGATGGAGGATTTGATTTTTTTTCTTTACTTGCTGGGTCAAGGCTGACAAGGTCAAACCTGACATGCACAGCTAAATGAAAATGAAAACAGTGTTGTTTACAATAACTTTAGGTAACAGGTTTAAGAATTTCAAATTGTCTTAGGAATGCAAAACCAAGATATCTCAAATACTACTCAGCCATAGTTCATGAAATTGTGATTGGAATGTAAACTGAGTCACAATGGGTCATAGAGCTAGTAAAATTTCTGAAATGCAAAATCAGTGGAACAGCACATGCTTAATACTTACGGGAAAGTCAGGCTTTGATTTATTCCTTCCCCAAACCTGAGGGAAAGAAGTCAGTTAGGCTTTCTACAGTCATTACTGAAGGTGTTGGGACCCTCAGGAAGGAGACAATACACAATTCTGACGGTGATCAGGGACTAAGTGGAGATCAGAATTTCAGTGAGACTGAGTTCACAGGATTGATATGGTTATATCAAGAATGTATAGAGAAATTGGCAAATGTGGAAAGATAATGGAAATTTCCTCTTTCTCTCAAATCATTTTAAGTAAAGAATTCAGTGCATTTGTAAAATAATTGCTGGGTTTGGTCCAAGAAATTAGCAAAGAATCCTTCCGTAAATTTTCAGTGTGCTGTAGGTGTCATGAATATTGAAGTCTGTGACCACATAAAATTAAGCATGAAATTCCTGACTTAAATTACTTTGATTCCAAAGAAAGTACCTAATTTCATACCTGTAAGAAGGTGTGAGCTCTTCCCACACTTACACTCTCAACTTAGCAGTGCAAAAGCCAAAACTCTTTCTATATATTTTAAGTTGAAGATACCAAGCAACAGCAACTTGCCCTTGCTAGGGCACTGCCCACTTAGTAAACAAAATTTAATCACTAGTCTCCCATTCAGCTAAGAAATGTGTCCAAGCACTAGAGTCAGATCTCCAGAGATAATTGTAATTAAATACAATCATATGTAAGCAATAATGTAAGGCTTTAAATCTGGATTTTCTAAAATTTGTAAAGAAATTACTAGTCCAGACTTCAATCAAATATAAGTCATCTAAAGGCATGCCATCAACTATCATGGCAGATCACATTTATTAGGCTGTTCTGTTGACAATACCTCTCCAGATGGTTCCCATAGTTAAATTTAATAGCCAACTTAAATGTCAGATAGAAACTTCAAAATGAGCTGATGAAATCACTCAAGGCAAAATCTGGCTTGGTGATGCATACAGCATTTGTCATTCCAAATGGGTCTTAATTGCTACTATTGTATTACTTTTAAATATTGGATTTTAATGGCATGTAAAGAATCCTCAGTAAGCATTACTCAAACAATAATTTAAAACTGATTTTATGAATAGTTTTAAGGAGGAATTCTATTCTCAGTGAGTCCGGGAAATAAATATGAGTGATTTAACTCTCACAAAACTGAAGTGATTCATACTTTGAAATTATCTAATCCAACCTTTCTGCAGGTCTTGGTAGAAAAGATAAGTTAATTGACTTTGTGTATGCTCCTGAGAAAGACCAAAACTAAGTCTGGAGGTATTAGCCCAACATTGTTATACGTATAGAAATAAAATGATTTTTAGAAAACACAAATGCCACAATGAGTAATTGGAGAATAGGAGCTTGATTTCCACCTAACAGTTTTCATTAATACTCCTAATGAAATTCCAGAATTCCTTGTCAATAACTTAGTTAAAAGTGATATTTGAACCCACAGATCTGTAATGTTCTGTAAAGTCTGTTATTTCATCACCAAAGAATCACCAACAATAATAACTTATTTTACTAATTTAAATGTTACTTCTATTAAATAGGAATATGTCTACTTGAATCATCTTTTCATATAATGTGGGTAGGAAACGAGTGTTTGGAATAGAAGTATTTCAGAGTGAAGACAGGAGAGATGCTGGATTTGGTGGTAAAGAATATTTATATATCCCATATCTGGTGGATATATAGGTTAATGTACTTAATAAATAAAAATCAAATTAATCTTCATGGAAAAGACCTTGCAAGAATTTTTTTTCAACTTTACTGTACATCCAAAGTTCTTCATATGGGGAAGAGCTTGGATATTCTTAGTATTACATTCTAGTTATTTGTATAAAACATACAAAGAAGATTTCATCAGGGGATTGAGTTAACAGTAGATTAGATCAACAATAAAAATAAATCAAAACAAGTCTGCTCTCTATGTAGGCAGCATATGCACAAGATCAGCTTCCACAGTGAAGGTTGGGAGTGGAACAGTGTTTAGGTTTCCAGGATACAAAACTGTGTTCCTACAGGATGATACTATCCAGATTCTTCTCCTTAATTTTGCCTGCAGCATACTTGTACATTGCTTGAAAGACTACACCTGGATACAAGAGGGCTGTGAAAATTACTGAACAGAAATTACTTTGGTCATTGTCAAAAACTGACAAAATACAACACATAAAAAATAATGAATAAAACACATGCAATGTAAATTATCATGACTTTGCAACATATCTGTGCAAAGAAATCTTTAAGACCCTCTTTATTCTCCTACAATTGTCCATTTGTTTTTTTCTCATTCCATTTTGCAATTGGTCTAGCTGCCATCACCAACAAGGCTTAAAATTTTGCATTCTTCATTTAAGTATTATCTTGATGTCTACTTTCATAGGCTAAATAAAAAAACAGGTATGTGTCTCTTGAAAATCAAACTGGTTAGACAGGTTGGATAAAATTAAGATCAGATAGAACCAGATTATTTTCCATTGCTATTTCTTGAGATTTGATCAGAGCAGATGAAAACCTCTGTTAGAATGAGAATGTATCTGTCTTTTGAGTGCATAAGTATCAATTTTGTTCTTCAAATTTCAGCCATATGGCAAAAATGTGTAACTTTGTAACTATCTATAAAAGCTATAATATTGAAATTCAGCTAACATAACTATACCAATACCAAAATTTATGTTGATGTACAGCAAGAACCTTCTTATTTCAGTGGTTATAGCTGTATGCAAAAATGTCAAAAGTAAAGTATAGTGTCATTGTTTCTCTGAAGTTTTACCTTAACCTTGCTTGGAATGAAGTACATTTTTTATGATTTTAAAAATTCAAGCTCAGTTTTCCTTGAAGCTTTTAATGTCCAATGTTGACTACATGAGCATATTTCTACATCTAAATTTGTAAGAGTGTTGAGAAATAATAATGTTCATATTAGAGCTTTAAACTTATTCATTTTTATAGCTGAATGATTTTACAACCTCAGTTGATTCCCTCTTCCCTTCCACAGTTTTCTTAATGAAAACAATGAAACCCTGTACTTTGCTGATCTCTATGGGAAATTTGTCTTTAGCTTCAGTGGAGTCAGCATTATACAATGCAAACAACTGTAATAGAACAATTTTAAAAGTATGTCAGGGAGGACATTATAAAGGACAACTGCTGAGTTCTGTAAATACAGTCCTTTTATTTCACAAAGTAACTGAAGAATATAAGAGAATGAAAATTTTAAAGATAGACCTCCAGACTGGTATGCTTAACATGAGGTCTTCAGGTTCATCTATTTACCCTTGTTTTGCATGACAAGGCATTTATTAACCTTGGTATTTTGGATAAAAGGCATATATTTTTAATTTGGGTGCAGAAATACAAATTTTTATCAGAAGTCCTAAATTACTCCAACTATGGCTAACTAATGAACGTGAGGATGATCAGCAGTTATGAAAATAAGTCTGCTTTGACTTACGTCTGTCTGTGGATGTAGGTAGAAAGGCTTGCTCAGACTTAAGTCTTCTTTAAACCTCTCTGAGACTAAGATATAAGGAACATACAGTATTTTTACTTGCTCATGTAATAACATTCACAGATGCAGTAGAAGTGTTTTGAAAATTTGTTTAGTAGTATATATTAAATGAGGCTGTAAAAAGGTGAATTCTGTCTATCACTTCTAAAACCATCTATAGCTTTCTCTTCAGGTTTCAAACAGTGTAATTCCCTTCCTTGTTTCCATCACTCATGTCCACATCACTTTCAGATTTTCAATATGAACTTCCTACCTTCTTTTCCAGCATCATATTAGGTTGTTTCTACTTAAAACCTCATCAAACAGAAAAGTTATTTCAATGAATGTAAGACTATTTCCTGTCTCTTCTACCTCTCTAAGTGAATAATTTAATACCAACATATTAGTATTCATGCACATCCTCATCATTTAGTGATGACAGTAAATTGAAGCTGAAAACACTTCTATTTACAGAGAAATTACCATATTTCATATACTGTATGCAAATTCTATGCAACTTCTGTTATTTCCTTGAAGGAAGAATGTTCATTCTTCTGACACAGCTAATTACTTCCATATCTGAGTTTGACTTGCTGATGAGATATGTTTGTGGTTTTCAACACTACATTTCGAGTCTTCTTAGTGTCCATGAACCTGACATACAGAATCCAAGTTGCTTGATATGGTATAATCTTTAAAAATGCTATCCTTTTAAGTATAAGTTAACACAAAGCAGAAAGACCATTATTGTAAGAATAAACAAACTATAGTCAAAATTTTAAGAATATCCACTTAAATTATTGCAAGTACTTGATGTGCTTTTTAATTAATAGGTTTTACCCACATGCAGGAAAAAATGTTCTTTCATCAGACATTTAATTGTAAACTTATTTCTAGGGTCAAACAATGCCAGTAGTATTTTTTTTGCTAATAAAACAAATTTCATTTTTTCATTTTATTCAATAGCCTTCCACTCTATAATGTTATCAATATGCAATGTGTAATGATTTTGAATTGATTCCATGTCCTATAGCTTATGACCTAAGAGCATATGCACACCAGCTTACACCCTAAGAAATAAGTTTGTTTTACCTGGACATGTTCTTCACAGGAAGTGTAAATTTTGTTCATATTCTGATGTTGTGTAAATCACAACTAGGCACCCAACAAAGATAACGACAAATACATATACACTACTAGCAATATTATCTATCCATAGTAATAAGAATGGCGATCAGTTCCCCAGAAGAACTTTAATGGTTTTAGTGCCATAGAATGTTTATGGATTGTAGACTAATGGCAAATTCTCCCATAATTCATTGTTATAGAAACAAAGGCAGTAAATTTTGTTTTTATTGGCAAAATTCAGTAGTTAAGATTCCAACAAAACTCACGATAGTTTCTACCTGCTTGAATATTAACAAGACCATCTGCAGTGTTGCTTTGACTTATAATTATCCTGATAGTTCAGCTAGTACATAACTAGTTGATGTTGGGGCTCATTCCTTCAGTGCTGCAAATTCTGCAAGTCTTAGTGGGATGGAAGTAGGACAGAATTTTTGATTCCTATAGCAAAGTGGAAAAATATATTCTTCTCTGCTATATTTCCTAAATAAATATCCACTTCATACTTCATAGTCAGTGGCAAATTTGTCATGTTATGTAACAAAATAATAAATCTAATTTACTAATCAATGAATTATCAAGGAAGTGATGAGGAGCAAAAGAGGGATTGCCATTCCTTCAAAATGGTGATAACATCAGATTTGTCTTGGTATTCTGCCTGTCTTTGCTTAATTTTATTGTAAATCAGGCTAGTATTTGGTCTCCTCTCTTTTTATGCATTTTGCAGTTCCTGGAGGAGAATTCACAGCTAGCGTATGTATGACTCTTAGAGAAGCAGCTCTTTAGAAGCTGATCTATTTCAGGACACAGTATTGTTTTGACTGCAGGTTTAATGATTATAGTTATAGAAGGCATAAATTATGCTTTGTTGGTATAATTTGATATCTAAATTAAAACTGCTTTACCCCATGGTTGCTGCTTTTTTTGAAAGTCAGCCTCTTTCTCCATAATACGCTCATCAGTGTTATAAAGCATAAGACTGCAACAGCACATCAGAATAAAATTCCACTTGTGCCAGTGTGCTCCTATGCTCGGTCAATGAAAGCACAGAGTGAATGTAAACTTAATTTCCATACACTCAATAGGAGTAAAACCACTAACGAGAAAGCATTCAAGTATTGAATGCCTGAGTGAATTTTTCACTTCTGCTCAAAATTTTCATGTTGTTCAGAAGAAACATGAGAAGAAAGTTGAGGGATTTAACCACTTCCTTTCCTAGATCCTTTCCTGTATCTTAGCTTTTCTTCAGTAGTCTTGCTTGTATGATAATCCTTTCACTGAAACAAAGCACGGGAAACTGGTGCTTTTTTCTTGCTGTGTTCATCCTGAATTAAACATGTATTGGTTCTAGGTTGAAAAAAATAATATGGCAATGCTGTAAAAAGTATCTACAGAAATGACAGCCTGACTATTTTGTCACACACACAAGTTGCTTCCCCTATCTTTCTATTTTATTGAAGAAAACAAATTGTGGGAATGCAGACTAATTTAGTGCACTTCAGGAGAAGGGTTAAGAAGTTAGGAACCATGAAATTCTTGTGCTATCTCTGAGGGTGGAGACCTGCTGAGCTGGCAGGATGGAGGGAGTCTTTTGAAGATAAGATGGTACTGTTTTGGCTAAAACAACAAAAGCAAGACACAGATCTTGAAGACTATAGTGTCTGAGTGAAGACCTTTGCCTAATTAATGGAAGAATTAATATGAAAATGTCCATACCTAAATATTATAATGAGCCTGACTGAGTACATGTTAAACATGACTGTGTTACTCAATTCTCCACCCAAGTCATGGTAGATGTCTCCTAGAAGGTAGGAACAGATAAAATGAGTATACATATACAAAAAAAAAAAATCATGAGGGGAATACCTCTTGGGAGGGAGAAAAGTGAAGGTCTAGCAGAGGTGGTTGATAGGCTCTATTCCTCTTACTCTGCCCAAGACAGAGATGTCTTTCTGGTAAGAACTGCACCTTCAGTATATGGTATAACTTTTGCTAGCATAACTATTATATATTGATGTTATTACAAAGGCTTGTGCTGCTGACATCTGATGTTACCTGAGAATTACTAACTTGAGCTCAGTTTTCCTTTTTCATTTAGTACATTTATCAATGGCAATTCTGAACCTGTTTTATCTGTTGCCTTACTAAATCTTACCCTTAAAGTGACATAGATAAATGTGTATGTATATATAAAATGTTAAATATGTATACATATATACTTTATGTGTAATATACTTTACTTAATTAAAAAGCTCTCTTAAAACTAAATATATAAAATATCATACATTTGACAAAAGGGAGCTGTTAAATTGGAATATTATAAGGGATCTTTCTTTAACAGGAGCACATGACTAGATAAAATGTAAGTTCTGCAATTCAAAGTTTAGCACTGCATTAGTAAAAGTTTAAGGAGATTGGTCAAGAGTTTATTTTACAAGCAATAATATACCTGCCAAAATCCTAATAATAAATCTATGTGGGAAAACCACAACCTGAACACACCTGTATTAAACCACAATCTGAAATCACTTGTATTAAACCTACAGTCACACTATATTATGCTAGGAATGGACAAAATTATGTAAGCCATCCATAAGGGGATTAAGCTCTACCACCACCACTGGCAGTCAAAGCAGGCACGAGGAACAATTTAAAGCTAGTTAGCTCTTCTACTTGTGTAAATTTTATGAACCCTATATGTTGAGTACAAACTTGTTCGTACTGTGAATGGAAATAGGTGTTCATTACAGTAAATGAAACAAAATATTATCTATTTCATATAATCAGGTAGCTAAAACAAAAACCTCCACCTAAAGTGCTGGTACTTGGTGGTATCAAAAACTCAGACACACTAAACCACATGGATAGATGTAATCTACCTTGACCTTAGCAAGGTCTTTGACACAGTTTCCCATAACATCCTAGTGAGCAAGCTCAAGGAAGTGTGAGGTAGAAGAACAGACACTGAGATGGATTAAGAACTGGCTACATGATAAAGCCCAAAGAGTGGTAATCAATAGTGCCAAGTCCATCTGGAGACCTGTAACTGTTGGAGTCCCCCAAGGATCAGTCCTGGATCCAGTCCTGTTCAAAATCTTCATCAAAAGCCTTGATGAAGGGATAGAGTGTCTTCTCAGCAAGTTTTCTGATGATATGAAACTGGGAGGTTTGACTGATACACGTGAAGGCTGTGTGGCCATTCAGCAGGATTTGGTGGACAGACAGGAGAGCTGGGCAAAGAGGAACCCAGTGAGCTTCA
>JAVSBS010003205.1:32918-43973 GCA_033124195.1 Coracias cyanogaster
AATGTCATCATTCTACATGCAAAACCAGCAATTTCAGTACAAGAAACTGGCTATTCTCAAGTAGCTCTTTCTATAGAAAGCCACAGAAAAATTATTGCTGCTGTATTAAAGGTATTTATACAATCAGGAACTGGTTACTATCCACAATGTGTAATCCCTGTGGCTTCCCTGAGTGTGATTAAAGCCCTTGAAAGTTTACAGACAGCTATGTGGAACATATTTCAATTCTATTGCTGAAATAGTCTCTTTTCTGCCATCTGTCAATTGATTAAGCTTCATCTGAAAATGTCAATAGTACAACTATTATGTAAACTGAACTCTAAGACTTAACAGAGGCCAACAAAGAACAAGAACGGCTTCTTTTCATGGAAGTATATTACCAAATAAGCTTGCATACCGTACTGAAACCAAGGATAAGATTTGATCCAGGATCATAAACCCTGTATGATCCTGCACAAAGGTTACTGCAGACTCTATGATCCATACTGTGACTACTGTCTTTAATAAATTCTGACATGAAAAATACCATCAGATGTCTGTCTCTCCAAGTAAAGTGGAGATACGCCAGGTCTCTGCATCTGATTCTAGCCAACTGAGAAACTGAGAGCTGTAGCTTCCTCAAAAACTGTACAGCACCATGGACTAAGGGTATGAATTATAAAATAGAAGAGCTGAGGGAGCCTCAAATAACCTATAAAGAAACCGTATCTTATTTGATTAATACAGTCCCTAAATAATTTCTACAAGTATTTGTTACAATATGTATTTTACTTAACTTTTTGGTGCATGCCTGTGTTGCTGTACTCTGAACAAGATCTTCCACTCAAATCACATAAATATGCACGCACAGTGCCAGCGGAGTTTGGCAAACTGTTAGGGGAAACCTGTTACTACATAACAAAAACAATGTTGCGTGCAAACCACACTTCCATAGCCACCAAAATGTGCAAATCAAAAAGGATTTTCACCTGAGCATCAATAGGCACATCTGTTGCGTGGGTGCCTGCCAAAGGTTTTGCAACCTCCTTTGAGGTACTAGCAATACTCAAAAGTAAGACTGCAAACAATTTAAAATATTCTCCCAGTTATACAACTTGACTCACCTAATTTTGCTAAGACTAAAGAATATAAGATGTGGGATGGAAAATTTTACTCTAAAAATGTGCCCAAATGAATAATATGCAAGCTATAATAACCATTTACATTTTAAGTGCTCATGTAAAACTAAATTACCTAAAAACAAGTGTTCTTAGGTAATCAGATGTACCATGGTCATTTTGATGCAGCCTCTTCTTTCTGATTATGAGCTGCAGCAGATAGATAGAGCTACTGTAGGACTACAAGAAAAAAGGCAAGTACAGACTGGCACCTTTCTATATGTGCCCTTGCGGCAACCAGCAGCTTAGGACCTTAGTGCTTTGGAACCTGTGCCCAGCACAATGTGTTAATATGGATACGATAGGATTTTCCTTCCCTGCATGTGTCTGTGCATGCTTTTGAACAAGACCTCATATTGCCTTCGCTTAGCGTGCTTTGTGTCCCTTGGTGGAATAATCTTAGGGCATAAGGAAATAAAGGAAATAAATGTATTTCCTTTCAGGTGAAACTAAAGCAGAAAATGAGCTCCAAGAGCTCTGATGTGTTCCAGTAACATGCTTCAATCACTAACGGGCATGTAGCCCTTGAGACTCGAAGAAAGTTGCCTCTGTTGCTCAAAATGCAAATTTAGACATCTGGCCCTCAGTGACCGTTGTTTTGCCCCATTTATTATGGCTGATACAATTGCTAATTCAAGAACGCCTCTGAGAGGCAGCAAACAGTCTTTCCTAAAATATCTTTATATTATCTTAGAATTGTTTTGGTTGGAAGAGACCTTTAAGATGTAAGAAAATGCTTGTTTGAAGAAGATTGTACAGATGATAACTATGAAAAGCGCTTGTGTGAAAAAGACTGTGATAATGGAAGGTACTATAATCACAAAGGAGTTGGGGACAGTGATGAGTGGAGTTAATCTTGGCAAAGAGATAAAGTGGACTTTGATAATGATGTTCTGTTTGGATGGTAAAGAGATAAAGTAGATGAAGCAACCTTACTAAACCTTGGCCAAGAGAGTGATGTGGATGCTCTGTTGGAAAAGGTGAAAGTGATTACCATCCTGATAGCTAAATAAGTGTGCAGACAATGAAAAGTTGTGGTTGCCCTTCTTTTGCCAGGTGGATGGACTTTATTAAACCTCTGAGGAGGAGCCTAAAGACAGTGAATTAACTGGAGTATTTTATTTTCAGCATGATTAACTGAGGAAGAGTGAAGATATGATGTATGTAAATATGATATATGAGGGTTGTGATTCCTTGATATGTTAAGGGGCCAAGTGAAGTCCTGGGGTCTGAGTTGTGGGCCCCAAGTTGGAGCTGACTTGTGAATGAGTCACAACCTAGCAGAATCTTTTGCTTTTCCTGTTGGCTTCATGTTCCAGAACCTGGCCCACCTGTGTCTTTGTGGCTCCGCCATCACCCAAGTGGTCGTGGTTGGGGTGGTGGGTGAGGCCAGGATAGTATCAATCAGGAGCCAATGAGTTGGAGGAGCTTCCTGTTGGGTGGGGCTTCTGTTGAGGCTGGTGGCATCTTGCTGAGCTCTCTTGGTGGTGTCCTTCCATGTGAAGGGCCACTGAGGAGCCATCTCTGTCCACTGTGTCCAGCAGGCGATGCTGGCACCACAGTGGGCAGTGGAGGAGCTGGGCCCACAGGAACCTATGGCAGGACTGTCTGGAAGAAGACTTGTGAGGGGCAGTTGGTGAGTTCAGTGTTGGCCTGTGTGATCAGGCAGCTGATGGCAGCATTAAATGATAATGGCTGAATCCACACAACAAACCATCACTCTTCCAGCCTCCTGGATTTGCTGCGATCCACCAAGACTGATTAAAAACAAACATCAGCAAGGTAGAGACCTCCTCTCTTTTATCTTGGTTTCAAGGAAACATGGTTGTTTCTAAGCGCAGCTGCCAAAATTCTGCCTACCCACGGGACTCAGGCTATGCAACTCTGACGCAGGTCCCTGGATCCCTACTTAAAGGGCTTGATTTTTGGATAAACAACTTATCCTTTCCTTGCTGCTGGCTCAGATGGAAGCCTCAATGGCAGTCAGGCACACACAGCTTGACAAAGGGAAATTATATTTGGGTCCAGAAAGTTAAGTTTTTCATCACGCAGATGTTTTTATAGAAAGCAGAGATATGAATTTACTGCCCAAATGACCTTCTACTCTCATCTGTGGGCAGACAGAAAGGCTGGAGCGAGGGAGAGCTTGGTAGGCACGCAGCAGGCTGGGCACCACGCTTCTGCTGCTCTGGGAGAGGGAAAACACACTGGAGCGCCTTTAATGTTTCATAAGGCACACGCTGGAAATTCAAGACACCTCGGTTGGGTCCTGCCAGCCTCGCCGCATGCTTGGGACCCTGCCACAAAGCACTCAGCACCCACGTTGCCCGACCGCCTGCTCACGTGTGTCCAGAGGAACCCTGCGCCGTGCTGGCTGGCCAGCCTGGAATCTCCTGTAGGGGAGCGAGACCAGTGATTCATGGACCCGAGCACTGGCGGAGGTAAAAAGGGAAAGGGAAGGGCAGGCGTAGGGGTGGGCAGGAAGCAAGCCCCAGACGCTGCTTTCTAAATAGCAGATGTGGCTATTCTGGCTAGTAAACTTCCACTTCAATTTCTAACCCACAGAGATGGGAAATGATTCATGAAAAATCAACAGGATAAAATTAGCTGGAAGGCAGGGAGATAATTCATGCAACCCAACTGTCAGGGGCTGCAGTGCCAGCAGTACCAGCACAGCCTGGCATTTCGGCCTCCGGTGCCCTTCAGTGACTGGCGCCCAGCCAGCAATCAGCTCCACAGATATTTCCTTAGTGTCTAAATTAGCCCCTCTGGAGACCACATCCATCTTTTCACAAGACAGCCTTTCACTCAACACTAAAAGTCCCAGCTTTTTCTTTTTAAGAAGAAAATAAATTACCTGCAGTACTCTGTCTTTTCCTTCCACTGGCGCATGTTTAGTGGTGTCAGAGGACAGGATGAGATGGACTGATGGGTTGGACAGGCTTGCACAGACATCTGAAAGCGTATGGCCAAGCTATGCATGAAATTCAAACTGCCCCAGTGCCGTTCACCAGCGCACCCTTTTCCTGCACAAAGCCAACACATTTGACAGTGACAGTGCTGGCCTGGCTTGATACATGCTGGTTTTTTTTTCCACAGAATCACAGACTGGTAAGGGCTGGAAGGGACCTCTGGAGATCATCTCATCACCCAGAGCAGGCTGCCCAGGGTCGCATCCAGGTGGGTTTGGAACCTCTCCAGAGAAGAAGACTCCACAACCTCTCTGGGCGGCCTGCAAAGTAAGCAAGGTTTTCCTGATGCATAGGTGGAACTTCCAGCCTGTGCCTGTTACCCCTTGTCCTGTCACTGGGCACCACTGACAAGAGTCTGGCCCCATCCTCTTGCTCCCTACCCTTTAGCTATTGATCAGCACTGACCAGATCCCCTCTCAGGCTTCTCTTCTGCAGCTCAACAGCCCCAGGGCTCTCAGCCTTTCCTTGGCACAGAGATGCACCAGTCCCTCAGCATCTCTGTAGCCTCCACTGGAATCTCTCCCATAGTTCCCTGGAAAACTTTTCTAAGACCACCCTTAAATTCAGTCACACAAAAAGCACAAACCACAAAACAATTTCACCCTCGATACGGCCACATGACAGAAAGTTTCTTGAGCAAATGGTATCACTTACAAATTGCATCCCACAGCTCCTCATCTCAAAGGTAGATGAGAAACCTCCAGACTTCAAAGGGATCCTTAGACTTCCAGTAGGCACCTGGTTATTGAGCACTGCCCCTTCCCACCACCCAACTCAAAAGCTTCAGGAATCAAACGTGGAACTGCAAACCCTGTGCAGCACTAACACTTCCAGGCAGGCAGTCTCAGCTGCAGGGGGGATCCCCATTCAGTTGGGACCCGTGGGTACAGATGCAAAATGAAGATAAAATCCCCTTGGGTATCATTCACTCAGCCGGGGCATGTCCGTTTCTGTTGAAGAATGTTACATGATGGTTCCTCTATGTTCGTTACGGTGGTTTCACTCCACTTGGGCTTCAGGACACTGCAACTGGTCCTTTAACTTGTTTAGCAAAAAGGGAAAGAATATCTTGGGGAAAATGAGAGGGTAGGAGCAAATTAATTTTTCATTTATTCCTAAAATTCTAATGAACTAGCTTGGTCCTTTAAAAGCACTAACAAATGCACCAGGCAGAATGAGAACAAATCCACTGCTCCACCAACTGCCAAGGAAGCAAAAGCAAGAGTCATATTTATTCCTTTTGGTTCCTACCCTCTCAAAGGCCATTAGGGAGATAAGATCTCACAGCACAACAGACATTATTCAGGGCTGGTAAATCTGTCTGCAGGTTGGGGGCTCAGGTTACACAGCCTGGGTGAGCGCTGGCCGAGCATGGGTCACACCGACCCCCTTTTCCTTGGGGCAGGCACCACTCCAGATCCTCTCAGGATCAGGTCTGCCAGGAAATCAGATATTCGTGTGCTGAATTCACCACCACCACCAGCTGAGCTGCACATTCTCTTCCATACAGAGAGGGGGATGTTCGGATCCTGCATATCCTAACGCAGCTAACTACAAAAAAATGTCCAGCTGGGGCCAAACACTTCTGCTCCATTCCTTCCACCCCTGCTCCTCAAGTGCGTCTCCCACATAAAGGTATTGGGTTGCACAGAAATACCTGCTCCTCTACACCATGGACATTTTTAAACCGCTGATTAGCAGAGACATGGAAAGAACCCAAGAACTTGTTCAATTCCAGTCCAAAAAGCAGAGGGAGCACATGATGGCAACTTCACATACGCAAGTCACTTAGGGACTACAGAAGTTCACCAACTACCCCAAGAAAACTCAAAAGCAACATTTCAACACCCGACTGTTACAGAATGAGACCTGGTTAAAAAAAACCACCAACCAACCAGCAGTTAAGTCCATCAGACCTGAAGAGCATATGTTAGCGTCTGATTTAGTTGGTGCTAGCTCTCAACACGTCCCGCAGACGCAGTAAGTGGATCCACCTCTCTGGAGGTACTGCTTCTGCAACGGCCACACGGTGTTAGCTGGTGGGATTCCGCACTGAGGGCGGTACCACTGCACCCATCCAGCGGTCCCACACCACGTGAGATGGGAGAAACTCTTCAAGGAACAAAGCAACTTAAACACGGACCACACATAAGAAAGTTCTCTTCCCAATCACGAAGGGAAGGGAAATTCAGCAATTAAAAAGCTTCTGTTCTTCAAAAGCTGACTGATGTCATTTGAGCTCAACAAAGGTAACCCGCACGCCTAGGCGTGTACACATGGCAACTCCAGAACGTATTTTATCCTGCACAGAATAATGTTCACGCCTTAGCAGTATTGATTTTTCCTTCGGTCAGCTTCCAAGTGTTTTCATTAATTTTCTCTGAAGGGATAAAGGGACTGGACTCTGCAAACTGTGGTATTTAACATTCCCATCAGCCTTCCCAAGCTAAAGGTCTCCAATTTAAAGGAAGCAGCAGACCACATGAAGTACTCCAGCAGCCTCAGAACTAAACGGAATTTAAAAAGTCAAATGAGCAAACCCCCATGATACACACAGGCACCAGGAAGCCAAGGTTTATCCGAATGAAAGGTGTGAGGAGGAACAATCCCAACCAACTTAGGACATCTTTCAGGACCATGCTGTGTACACTTGGTCTGCTCAGCTGTTTGAGCTTTGAAGGACGACACTTAACTCCACTCAGCATATTATGCATTTTAAAGGAAAGCTTTTGTACTGAAAAGGAATGTGCTGGCCAATATTTCAGGTCAGTTATGAACCTGGAAACACCTGATGACCCTGACCAGCACCAGCTCAAATTATCGGCCTCCAACACTCCAAAACACCCTGAAAAGAGTGTTTGCGAGGAGCTGGGTGCCCAGAGCACCCTGATCTGTGGGGAGCCAGCGCTCCCCATTGCGCAGGGATGACCTGGCTGGGAACCAGCAAAGGATGCTCAGCATGTCAGCTCCCCACTGCACTCAGGGGTGGATAATCAAAGCAATTCTAGACCTGCCGCAGGAGATAACCCTCCATGTCATGCCCCATGCATGTTCACCACTCTGTCCTCATAGATCAGCCCCAGTAACCCCAGCCAAGCTTCCACCAGCAAAAGCTGATGGAACAGCACAGCCCAGGTGAGCTGCTGGGAATCCCTCCTCTGGGACAAGTCACTATGGCTAAAGTAAAAGTAGCCTTGCTGGAAAAGCCACAGCCTAAGGCAGAGAGAGGAAAGGGCCAGAGAAATGAAGCATTTATCCAAGCGTGCTCAAACTGGATGGCTCTGCTTACGATACACCCTTCTGATGGGCCCCTTACTGATGGCTGCCTGTGACTGAGGGACTGCCCCAAAACATCTTCTGCAGTATGCATTACTGATGTCTCTCCAGAGCCTGCCAGTGCCTGCAGCTTAAACCCTAAATTATAAGTATAATGTTTTTACCTTCTGACTGCAGAGAAACTGTCCCAAGCCTGCAATCCCAGAGCACTGCCTCCCTGCCTCGCAGAGAGAGGAGAGCTTTGAACAACAGTTCTCAGGGATAGGGGCCATCCTGCTAGCACAAATGTACCAGCAACCAGGGAGCACAACAGCAAAGCTTGTAGTGTGTATAGTTTTAATTCCTTGACTGTCTCTCAGCAGAAACACAAGTTCTTGCCGTTATGGATAGAGTTTGGGATGGAAGGAGGAGAAACGCCAGCACTAGCACCACCTTCACTGACCCCAGCTGAAGTCTGAAGCTTACATGGTGAGGACAGGGGCTGGTCCTCTAAAAATCCACACTGTAAATGTGATTCTAGATGCTATGGCAAAATTCACACCCCTCCACCTCTGCTTTTTCCTCTCCGTGCTCTCAATCCTCCTGGTCTTTTCCATTAGCAATGTAATGCCTACCACACAGTGGGCATTTTAAAGAAAAACCCTCTACCATGGGATGCTTGTATTGCCCTCCTCACCATGTCTTCTCCATCCACCTTAGCTGCTCCCACCTTCCAAAGAAGCCACAGGACTGCTTTGTGTTTTCCATTGCTCTTTGTTTGGCCTCTTTTACCTGCAAACTTCTTCCCTTTCTGAAGCACTTTTCCCTCACTTTTCTGAAGATGGGCGACACGGACCTGTCTCTCACCGTGTCCTCTCTGCTCTTTGGGAGCCTGGACTTGCTACTGGAACCCACTTGCAAGGGCAAGTTTAACTGGCAGGGATTCCTGAAAAGCAACATTTCACTGGGCAGCTTTAGGAGGACCCCTGGAATGGAATAAAGGTGACGTTCACTTGTTCTGGCTTTCTCAGGAAAGTTGGTTGTTCATAGGTCTTGGACACACTTGTTCCCATGCAAAGTAGGGCTTGAAAGTTCCTAGTGGCGTGAGCGCAGGGAGTCATTACCTCTTACAGCTGCTCAGCCTTGTATCTTCAAGTCCTAGCAGCTTATTTCCTCCCATGAACCTACAGTATTGATTATTATTATTTGATTGTCAAGCAAAAAAACCCAAAACACTCTGTGTTTGGGACTACCTTCAGTTTCTCCACGCCAACTCTCACACACGCACCAACAACGCCGGATCAGCAGCAACAATCTTAAATACGCTACCCCAAAATGTCATGAATATTAGGCACTATTTTAAGAGCTCTGGAAAGGGGTAGTAGTGCTTGTGGCCAAGCCGGCAGGAGAGAGGCCCCGCTAATGGCAGCTCTAAGGTGAAAGCATGTACTTCTCCTGCATAAAGGGACACAGAGAAAAAAACCTCCAAAACCCACAGCTTTGCTTGAGAATTAACCAGCGTGAGCCAGAAGATATGAATGGAAAAAAGAATATTAAAAAAACCCAGACAAACAGAAGGACAAAGTGTACACGGCACTCTTATAAAGCCCAAAGACCTCTCTTGCCCAGGCTTGTTGTTTTTCTCCTCAATACACATACTTCACTCCGATTCTCCAACTTCCACTCCCTGCTGCCCAATCCCAATCGCAACAGTGGAGGAGTCTTGCTGCTCCAGGCTCCTCTGGCAGTGTTCCTGCCCACAACCTTGCCCCCACCTACTCATTTTGGGCAGGTCTAGAGCTTTCCAGCAAGGAGTATGAGCAAATAAGCTGCCCCCACCCCATCCTAACAAGACCGATCTCACCTTAGCACATCAAAAAATAGTTTCAGATCAGTCCTTGCTTTTGGCCTGCTTATTTAACATCATGTATTACTCTCAGAAAAACCCACTCACCCCATGAAATTGTCCAAAAAGCACAAGAATTTGCTACCAGCAACCAGGTCCGGTCTTGTACTTGGGTCCCAACAAGCCCCTGCAACACTCCAGGCTTGGGAAGAGCGGCTGGAAACTGCCTGGCAGGAAAGGACCTAGGGGTGTTGGTCAACAGCCAGCTGAAGATGAGCCAGCGTGTGCCTAGGTGGCCAAGAAGGCCACCAGCATCCCGGCCTGGATCAGCACTAGTGTGGGCAGCAGGACTAGGGCAGGATCATCCCCCTGGACTGGGCACTGGGGAGACCAAACCTCGAATCCTGGGGTCAGTTTTGGGTACCTCAATACAAGAAAGACATTGAGGGGCCAGAGCGTGTCCAGAAAAGGACAGCGAAGCTGAGGAAGGGTCTAGAACACAAGGCTTGTGAGGACTGGCTGAAGGAGCTAGAGGTGTTCAGCCTGGTGAAAAGGAGGCTCCGAGAAGACCTTCTTGCTCTCAACAACTCCCTGAAATAGTTGGACTTGATGATCTAAAAGGTCTTTTCCAACCGACATGATTCCACGACTCTATGAACAGCAGCTTCCCTGAGTCCCGCGGCTCCACACTGCAGCTAGATGCATCCACTCAGTGCCTAGCTAAAAGCCAGGGCAACAACCTTCAGCATCTCCCGTGGCCACCTCAAACCTTCCCTGGGAAGCAGCCTCTGCTAACACAGAGGCCGCACCAAGAGCCCCACTCCTGAACCGCATGCGGTCTGCAAGGAGCTCAAGAGCCCAACATCGCCCAGCCCTGCGCTAAGCGATTATTTTTAGAGCGGGAGCACCTCAGGTGGAAGCTCCCCTTCAAGAAACCACCACACACCAGCCAAACGCTTTTGCTTCCGACTGCAGCTTGAAGTTGAAAACAAAAACCGGGTCTGTTGTGGGGTTTATACACAATGCGTTAGAAAGTTGAGAGAGTCACTTCCCTTTCCACTGTGATTGCTGGTAACCCGGGGCGCTGAGGGGACAGGAGGCCCAGCCCAGGCCGGTCCCACCGGGGCTCAACGGCCCTGGCAGGGCCGGATCCGGGGCCCGTGGGGAGATCTGGGGCTGGGGCTACCACAGGACGTGGCCGCTCACACCTGCGGCGCTGGAAAACCACCATTTCTCACAGCCGGGACGTTTTCGGTTGTTTTTTTTTCAGCTGGTTCTGCCAGTTCTCCTCCAATTAATGCGCAGCATTAATCACTGGAGGAGGAGGAAGCCACGCCGCGCCAGCGGCTTTGCCCAGGGGCCAGCTTATTGTTTTTTCGGGCAGGGATCCGAAACGCGGCGCTGGAGGCTCTTCCCTTCGGAACCGCCGAAGGGCTCCGGCCGGAGCTCTTGAGATCACCGAGCCCAACCGCTGACCCGCCACGGCCAGGTGGCCACTGCCAGCCGCGGGGACGCAGCAATTGGGTTTGAAAAGTGTTAATTTATATACGTAAGGCTGGAGCAGACGATCCTTGAGGTCAATGCTGCGCGACGACATAAACCCCGGGCTTGGCGGGAGCGGCCGCGAAGGCGCCAGATCGCAACGGGAAAGCGGGGAGCGCCGGGACTCGGCCGCAGCGCAGTCACCGCGGCCCCGGCCCCGCTCCCGGTCCCCGCTGCAGCTCCCCGGCCCCGCCCCGCCCCGCGGCCCCGGCCCTGCCCCCGCGTTCCGATGTGGCGCGCGCCCGCCGCCCATTGGCCGCCGGCCGCGTCACTCACGGGCCCC
>JAVSBS010003206.1:2040-14715 GCA_033124195.1 Coracias cyanogaster
CCCCCCCCCCCCCCCCCCCCCCCCCCCTAGGGTGTAGTGCAAACTCTACCTTCTAATTCTTATATTTTCCACATCAGATCAGCGCTCATGTACTCCTAAGCCCTCAAAAGCAGGTTTCCAGTGTACTCTGCTAAATGGCTCCCTGGGTAGCTTAAAGTTTGCTCTCCTGAAGTGCAGTGTAACAACTCTGCTGGCCTTTTATCTCATTATGCTGAACACTTTAAATTCAATCATTTTGTGATCACTGTGGCCAAGATAGCCACCTACCATCACATCCCTCATTAGTCCTTCTCTATTCACAAACAGCAAATCTAGGAGACATCTTTCCTAGTTGACCCACTGAGTACTTGTTTTCCAAGTACAGTTTTCCAAGACCCATTCTTCACAGCAGTATTATATTCCCAGGAGATGTCTGGGAAGTTGAAATCTGCCATGAGGACAAGGGCTACCAATCCAGAGATTTCTCCTAAGTGCTTATAGAATAACTCATCAATGCTTGCATCCTAGCTGGGTGACTGGTAGCAGACAACCATTACAACATCTCTTTTGTTTTTCATCCACCTAATCCTCACCCTGAGGGTCTCAAGCACATCATCATTAACTTTGATTACCTGTGCAATCAAATCTCTCCCTTATGTATAGTGTGACACCTTCACCTCACCTGCCTTGCCTATCCCTCCTGAACAGCCTATATCCCTCCATCCCACCACTCCAGCTGTGAAATTCATTCCACCAAGTCTTCCTGATAACAATTATATCATAGCTCTGGGAGATTATTGACACTTCCAGTTAATCCTGTTTATTTCTCGTATTACATGCATTGGTGTATAAGCATTTCAGACACACTTCTGAGCCCTCTGCGCTGCCAGGAGCAGTGTGTTCCGACTAACATTGCCACCATCAGGAGATGCCATGCCAAACCTTGTCTTACCTTCTGCAATCCTGTTGGTATCCCCTTCTCCCAATGATTCTAGTTTAAATGCATATTCTATTTAAGGTGAGAAAGGACACCTTGAGATCAACTAGTTTAACTTCACTGCTCAAACAAGGTCGTCTTAAATAGGGTCATCTAAAGAAGAAGTATGTCCTGTTGGGTTTTGAACATCTCCATAGATGAAGACTCCTGAACATCCCCAGGTAACCTATTTCAGTGTCTAAACACCCTTAAAGATAGCTTGGAGCACGGGGCAATGATTAATGGGATTAAATTTAACAAGTCCAAATGCTGAATTCTGCACCTAGGAGATACTAATGCCAGGCACAAATATAAATGGGGAAAGGAGTGGCTGGGGAGCAGCCCTGCAGAAAGGGATCTGGGGCTGCTGGTTTACAGCAGGCTCAGTAGGAGTCAGATGTCCTGGAAGCCAAGAGGGCTAACTGCATCCAGAGGTGCATCAAACACAGTGCATCCAGCCGGTCAAAAGAGGTGATTATCCTACTGTATTCAATGTTGGTGCCACCTCACCTTGAGTACTGTGTGCAGTTCTGGGCCCCACAACTTAAGAATGATGTGAAAGTCCTTAAATGCTTCCAGAGGAAGGCAAAAAGGTGATGATAAAGCTAGAAGGCACGTCCTGTGAGGATTGGTTAGGGATTTGGATTTGTCTAATTTGGAGAAAAGGACAGTGAGGGGCAACCTCGTTGCTCTCTACAGCTTCCTAAGGAGGGGAAGTGGAGAGGCCCAAGTCTGTCAGTGTTTAAGAGACTTTTGGATATGGCCCTTGAAAATATGCTTCAACTCTTAGTCAGCCCTGAACTGGTCAGGCAGCTGGACTTGATGATCATTGTAGGTCCCTTCCAACTGAAACATTCTATTATATTCTAATCTAGTCTAATCTATTCTAACCTATTCTATTCTATTCTTCAATTCCGTGATTCTGTGAAAGATTATATCCCCAATTTTGTCCTTTGCTAGAGGAATCCTAATCATTAAGTCTACTTTTAAATTCACATTTTCTTTACCTGACCATGAATATTTGTTACCTGACTACATGAAAGGCTTTTTATTACTTTGTATACTTAAGACCTTATTGTGTGCATTCCTTTCTTAGTAGGTTTTAGGACTGAAATTATATTTTCTGAGTGAGTGCTCTTACTAATCTTTTAGACAAAAGTTAGAATTACCACCTGCTACAGAAGACCTGGCAACATCTGCCTTTCCAAGGCATGCAATAGAAATTAGGAAGAGTTCAGTTTATCTGTCTGTATAAAACAGGATCATGATAGCTTGGAGGCTAGCTCCTGACCAGAAATATGTCGAGAAGAGGTGTTTGTTAGTACATGAAATTAAGTACTCAAGGAAACTCAAGGGTATAAGAGAGTATACAATGAATTTAGGTAACTAACATGGTTAGACAATTCTGGCAAGTATAACATCTGGTGTATGAGAGCTAACATGAGAATCTTTCACATCTGACTGCAGTGGGCAACTCCTAAAGAATTGCAATGGTCTATCTGTATCTTCATACTGAGTTCCAGCATATATTTTTCTTCCCAGGAAAAATGATGATAATACAAACACTTTTGACAAATCACAATATTGACTGCCTTTCCAGTATTGCAACTTTTCAGAATCTTAAAAAATTCTCATTTATATAGTACTGCTTTATATTGAGGAGGATTAGCAATAGAGTTTGATTTTTTTCACTTCTTTTTTTGTTTGTTAATAAGCAAAAAAGCGTTTTCTTAAATCTTCAGTGAGGGAAGTGAAGAGAATCAGAAAGAGGAAGTTCTTAGTGTTGGCTAAGAAGAATGAGATTTGAAATTTTTTTGTTGATAGTATCTGTGAGAAATATTCAGATAATACTGTTCTGTCATAAATTTGCCAGGTGCAGATAGAAAAATACCAGTTTTCCTAAACACTCTTCCACTTAAATTAAAATACTAGTCTAATTTTCCTGAAAAGTATGTCCTCTTTTCTAATGGAAGGGAGGCAAATATAATCTCTAGAATAAGGCATTGATGAAATAACTTTTTTTATTATTAAATTACAAAGATAACAAAGAAGATACTGAAGCTCTATTTAAAGATTTTATCTCCAGATGTGAATATATACAAACATTTACATACAAACCCAGTCCTGTGGAAGTTGTCACCTGGTCTAGTAGAAGCTGTCCCTTACCACGGCAGAGGGGGTGTAACTAGAGGATCTTTAAGGTCTCTTCCAACCCACACCATTCTATGAGTCTATGATTCTATGATTGGATGCACTAGAGGGCAGGACTCCTATTCAGAGATGGCAGGACAGGTGAAGTGCTGGGGCCCAAGTTGTGGGCCCCAAGTTGGAGTTGACCTGTGAATGAGTTACAACCTGGCAGAATGCTTTGTTTTTTTTCTCTTGGCTTCACGTTCCAGAGGCAGAACCTGGCCAGCTTGTGTCTTTGTGGCTCTGCCCTCACCCAGGTGGTTGTGGTTGGAGTGGTGGGTGAGGTCAGGTTTGTATCAACCAGGAGCTGACCAGTTGGAGGAGCTTCCTGTTGGGTGTAACTTCTATTGGAACTGATTGCATCCTGCTGAGCTCTCTCTGGGTGGTGTCCTTCCTTGTGTGGCCACTGAGGGAGCCATCTCTGTCTGTTGTTCCCAGAAGACAATGCTTGCTAGCACCACAATGAGCAGCGGAGGAGCTAAGCCCATGGGAATTTATGGCAGGACTGTTTGGATGAAGACTTCCAAGGGGATGTTACTGAGTTCAACGTTTGCCTGTGTAATTAGGCAACTGATGGCAGCATAAAATGATGATGGGTGAACCAGCACAACAGATAGGCTAGAGAAATGAGTGGATAGGTACTTCCATTTTCTTTCTCTCCCCATACTTCTTTAAGTATTCTGTTCTTGAAGTTCCACAGCCATGTGGTGCTGCTCTTGATGCAAAGATCAGTGGATCAATAAGGTGATGTGATTGAAACCGAACCATTTTCCTGTAGATTTGCTTTTTACCTGGATCAGTTCTGTTGACTGGCTTACTACCAGAAAAACACCGCCTATGTTACTTGCAGACCATGACCAAAGTAAAGCAAACATGAGAGAGATCATCTTTGTTAGCACTTCTTTTACCAAGCTTAGTCGGAAAGAAAGACAATTTCTACTACCTGAAACGCATGCATTTGGAACTATTCATACATGAAATTGCAGGAAACACCTAGTGAGAAAGTGACCAGTCCTCATTCAGATGCTCATATGATAGGTGGAGTCTTCTAGTATATCCTTTTGTTGAGGAAAAATTCTCCCTAACTTTCAGTATAAACCAGCTGCACACACATTTACATTTGAAGAAAAAGAAAGATGTATGCAATTACAGTATTTATCAACAAAACTCAATTACTTTGGGAGATAGCCTCAAATTTGCAGCTTTTGTAAAGAACTCACACGGCATATAATTTTTTCCCCACTAATTTACAAAGTTACCATAAAAAGACCAGATATTAATTCTGTGGGTAGGTGTGTGTGATCAGAAATTGTAAGACACTGGGTTAATTTTTCTGTATCAGGGTCAATATACAGATCAGCATGCAGTACCAGAAACTAACAGAGCTGGGGAAAGGTCTAGGTACGAAAGGACGAGTGCAGGTGAGATTGTGAAAACCTAGGCTTGAACTCATTTGTAGCATCATCAAGTATTGCTTAAAATCTGTGGAAGGTCTTACCAAAATCTGATGATCATAAATCTGAGAAATAGAAAATGATTGAATGTTTTGAATCTTGGCAAATAAAAGTATTATGTTAGAAGACATGGAGTTTTTGTAAGTCTCATTAAAAAAATAAACCAGTCTCAAAACCGGAAGCAAATCACTGTGTAATCCATAGATTCCTTTTTTAGTATGGAAATTCCGTCTCTCTAACACCTGTCCATAGGATGTCTTATCCATGTGGGTAAGTTTTCATTTGAAATGTAAATCAGTGACAAAAAATTAATACATATTTGCATTTCTTATTTGTTTTCATCTTAACCAGCGTGCAGATTCAATGTAAACAGACAATGCATACAGAGATGTTTAAATGAGTCTGTATCATGAAGATGTATGGTGTTTCTCAGCTATCTTTCCTAGCAAATTTTCTATCTTGGATCTAATTAGAATTCAACAAACATAGATATATTTTTATTTTGAAGAAACTAACTGCTGAAGGAAAAAATAAAATCGATAGAGACTCCTGGGCAGCAAGAAAATGCACAATCATCATACTGACTATTTGATTTTAAATTACAGCATTCATCTTTAGAGGGTTTGTTGAACTACAGAAAACACATATGGTATGCAGGGAATTAATCTGTAGAAAATTAAATGTCTGAAGCTTCTTCATTATTTTTACACAGTTGCCAGTAGTTTCTATCATCTGTACTCCTATGTTAAGGTAGGCAGCAGTGGCTAGAAGGCTTAGGAACAGCCTATCATAAATGAAAATGTTATCTCTCAGAACCATTAGAAAACACATTGAATCAAACATATTTGGGTTGAGAAATCTGTATTTGTCAGCTACAGTTTTCTCTCTGTCACTACTGCACCTTTTGTACTGACATCCTTCAATTTTATACTTTTAAAACTTTGCTTTCATGACAGATATATTCATCTTACAACAGAGGAGTAGATCATAAAGCAAGGCTATGGACTGAACTGTCACAGTCTCCATAAGATTGCAGCTCTTGAGTAAAGATTTTTAACAATTGAAGTTAGTACCTGGTGAAATGCAATGGGAAAATCAACTCATCAGCAAAGTCGGAAAAACAGATTAGAGGGAGAATATTCACTCAGAGAAGCAGTGATTTTTAATACAGAACTAAGAATATTTTCTTTAAAATGTAGAAGAAGGATATTTCAGGTAGCATCTGAGACTCCACTGTAGGTGTGCGACCAACTTGTGATTTCTTCTTTTTGACCAGCCTTAGCCTACACATTAGTAATAAAATCACGAAGCAGTATGATATGATAACAGCTCTAATTAATCAATTAGTTAGTTTAGTACGATAGAAAAATAAATTCTAATTAAAGGTATAAATAAATATTTTAAATGTTGTATGAATTCTTTTTCTACACATATCAATAGCAAAATTATTGTTAATTTCAACAGAACAAGAAATGTAACCTTGTTATTTACATATAATACGGAAAAAGCATAGCTTGACAACATTGTGGGAGCTTTTTAGTTCCTGAAAAGCTGAAAACTACAGAAAAGAGTAGTTGTTTGAGCAAGTGATAAGGAAATATTATGTTAAGAGGGGAACATGAAATATATATATTATGTACTGTGTGTATATATCTGTGGTAAGATGGTGTATACAGGCAAAACTTAAGCTAATGTCTGTCTTAAAGATGCATTTTTGTTAAAAGGTCAGTAAGTTTATTTTTACTTTATCAAGTTATTATTGTTTCAAAAGTAGTAATGGAAAAGAGAATGTAATCTTTGTTAGAGATTACATTTTAACCTCAAGTATAGTTTTAAAATAACAAAAACCCTTCTGCTTCAAATAGACTGATTTAATGAAACAGGGCCTTTCACAACAACTTTCCTTCAATACTGCAAAAGGAAAGTTTCTTTTGTGTAAATATTTTCAGAAGATTAAATTCAGACCCACAGATGAGACTGGTTTAATCAGAATAAAACATATTTTAGATGATTAATCAAATTCCCCACAGAAGGTGAGGTCATCCAAGCAACAATTACACAGCATGTGATCCAGGTGACCAATTACAGACTCAAATGTCAAATCATGAATATCATGGCAAAAGTACAACCACTGTGAGCACTGTGATCAAGCCATGTGCTGATATAAATTAGAACCTCAATAACTCTGTATTTCCAAGAAATCTACAAATAATCAGTTTTCTTTTTCTAAGAAAATATATGTAAGCAGATAAGGAACTGTTACGGACTTGAAAATAAGGATTATAACAGAAATGTAGTATAAGCTTAACAGTAAATGGATAAATGGAATTTCTTTAATGTAAAAGATACTATTAAGATAAAATATGGTTTTATAGAACAGTTGGTTTTGCATTTCACACAAAGAGAACAATGAACAATTTCTGGAACAATATATTGTGAGCAAAACTAATTCTTATTGGTTTTTTTCTGATTTATTCTCAATTTTTCATATGCTAATATTCTCTAAAAGTGGCTTAATACTTGTTACTAGAGTTTACATTGGCAATGAGACCATATTTTGCACAAAAGAGAATCAGAAATTGTTTCTATTATGAGAGATGTGGATGTAGCAATGTCTTTGTCTTGGTGAAAACTATAATCCTCTTCTTAAGCCTGAAGCCTTCTCTTGTTCATAGTTCTGACATGAAAATTAAACGTGCAGAGTCTAAATAATGAGAATTAGAACAAAAAGAAATACAAAACAACAGTGGTATCTTTCTTACTACTGAGAGAAATATCAACAGCTGATAGGGAAGGGTAATTGTCTTATTTGAGTACTCTGTCTCCTGAAAACAAAAATGTGACATGGTTTTTTATTATTAGGAAAATCTCTTCCCAATAACATCTCCACATATTGTTAAAAAGACATGGGGACTTATTGAATATTCCACACAAGCCCAACAGGCTAACCTCAGTTAATCTTTTCATAGCAGATTTTACAACCTGCTCAGACGTGTTTTCATAAAATAAATCAGAAGAAGTAGCTGTGCTGTTAGCCACTTCTTTACACTATAGGCAAAATTCATGCAGTTTGCTTTACACTAGAACATTCTGTCATGGTTTAGACCCAGGCGGGAGCTGAGCACCACATGGCCACTCTCTCACACCCTCCCATCACTGCTCCCCTGGTGCAATGGGAAGGAGAATAGGGAGAAAAAGGGAAAACCTCATGGATTAAGATAAAGAGAATTTATTAGAACAATGCAAGAGGAGAAGAAACAACAGTATTAACAATAATAGTGATGAAACAATATATAAAGTGAGCTATACAGAATGCACCGATCGCCTAGAGCTACACAAACGGTGCCATGCTAGAAACCACGCACCCTGCCTGACCACTACCCACCCTTTTATAGTGGGCATGTGTCGCAGTCCAGGCGCAAGTGTCCGTACCACCTTCCAAAGGGAAAGGGGATTGAGGGCAAAGTGAGATACCTCCCCACTACCAGGCTCATAGGCAGTTACGGAGACCGATGGGTATTTAACGAATCTACTACCAGATATCTTCACATAAACCGTATCTACTCTATGGAGATATTACGATATCAAAGGACGCCAGGCCCACCCACTCACTACCCCTTAGTCAACCTGGTGTGATGTGGGGTGTGTGTGTGTGTGTATATGTCGTTTTCTACCCTTTTCCAGCATGTGGCGATGGTCGGGTCGACAAAGACGGAATCTGGCTTGGCTCAGCTCGGCTCCAGTCAAGAGAGCTTGCGTAGTCAGGAGACCTCGGGACTCGTCTTAGGCGCTAGGACCCGGCTTAGAGCGGCTCTGGCCAGGAGCAGTGCTGGTTTGGAGTGGCGCAGCTTCTTGGCGCGGGTTTTTTCAGCGCAACTGCGGCACGGGCCGGCGCCTCCCCCTCCCTGCCGCACTGGGTTCTGGCTTCCCCAGCGGCGGGAGGCACTCGGATTCTTAGAGTGGCGAGAGGTGCTTGGATTCTTAAAGTGGTGGGAGGCAGCAGCTCAATGTGGGCTCTCCAGCAGCAGTTTTCCCCCTCCTCCCCCTGGCCACAAGGCCCGGGGGAGGGGGGAGGCTTGGCAGCAGCAAACTTTCTCTCTGGACGACGCAGCGAAAAAGAGGGAGTTTTTGTTTTCTTTTGAGTTTTTATACCTTGCTGCATCTGTACGGCTTCCAGCTTCCGACTTCCGTCAGAACCATGGCATCATGGGAGCTGTAGTTCTTTGTTCGCTGTTTTAATAAAGCAGAAGTCCATAATATGTGGGGGATCCATTTCCCACAGCATGACATCAGTATGGTATCAAATATTCCACCGGCTTGTTCAGTTGTCTATCCTGGCTGTGGCACTCTCCCAGATTCTGGTGAAAATTAACCCTATCCTACCTGAACTGAGGACATATTCTCATAAGAAAGCTGAGGATATGTTGGTTTTCTCCAACTATTTTTAACTGGTGGATGACACCAGTTGGCTCAGAGGGCAAGATATAGTCCTGCTGTTGTTATGAAAAATTCTGTACACATAGAGTTCTGTGTATGCAACAGGATTGGAATTTACTCCTGAATGGATTTGTTATATGTGGAGATGAGATGGTTGAAGCTGCAGGGAGCCGTGGCAGTGACAGAATGTTCTTCCTATTAAATATAGCTGTCCTTTGATAGAATCTCACACCAGAGGTTTATTCATTACTGGGAACTCCACTTCTGTCAGGAGTAAATGAGTTGCTGTCTTTGCACGTCTAGAAATGAATTATGGTACTTCCTGTTGAAGATGGATATGTAAAGCATATACCCCAGCAAAGCACAAAACCAGATAAATGAAAGTACACATATAAACTGTAAGCATAGTTGGTTCTGCTAAATTAGTTACACAATCTCTCTAGATTTGGGAAAATGCCATGTTTTCTGAACCATCTCTTTAAGAGTAGTCATACCACGTGAAGGTTAGTCAAATTTGCTCTTAATTTAACTGGTAACATCTGCTTAATTTTGTCCTTCTTTAATGGCTTGCCAAATTCAAACAAAACTAGTATGATTTTTCTGCTAGTCATTTCTTTTGTTAATCAAATAAAGTTTTCTGCTTCCATCAGGTAACTTCAATGCTAGTATGCTTTTTCTCACATTGCTTGTGGTGATTTAGTCCCTTGTGAACCCGAACCACGTGGCCACTGTGCCCCGCCACCCCTCAGCAAGAAGGATTAAAAATATGCTTTTGCGGGCTAAGATAAGAAGAATTTAATATGATAACACACAAGAAATAATCTGAACAACAACAGCAATAACAACAGTGAGCAAGACAATGTAAAAACCAAATTATACCACGCATGCAGACAAGGAGGAGTGGACCCAGACCCAAGCACACGCTCACCCAGCTTCGGACAGTGTGGAACTGGCACGGGGGGCATGACATCAGCATGGTATGGAATAGGCCAGCTGTGACTCCCCACCCAGAAAAATTAACCCTGTCCTGGCTGAACTAGGACATTGTTTAAGCCCACACTTCAGTTTATGTACATTAAGATCACATGAGTTCAGAGGCTGCATTTTATTTGTTATTTACTATTTGCAGTGCTTTTTTACAATACCTCTGTATTTCCAGGACCTACTGTGCCACCCATAAGATAAAAATTAAATTGAAGAATGCCTCTAGTAGTAGTACAAGTACATTAAAACTTTTTAGAGAAACACAAAAAAGATAACAAGGAAATGTGATACATTTGTGAAAACATAGCATGTGTTGTTGCAGAAATCCCGTAAGAGCGAAATTTAATAAAGGTCTTGGAGGTTTCTTTGAAGATTTTTAAACAGGCATTATATTCTCACAGATAAACATGTTATTTTTAAAACTATTTTAGAAGCCACTCTGGGAAGCACAAGAGAGACTCATCACTGTAAAAGACTGACCATCAACCTGTGTAAATCCTTTGCATTTATATACAGGTACAGTAGATGCTTTGCATACAGTGGCTAATCCTAGAAATAAAATGTTTTGCTAGAGTAAAGGGCAAAGATAGACAAGTTGCTGTTGAATTTAAATACGTTATTTCTTTCATAAAGGATAATTGCGTCTAACAAAGTACAAATCCAAACCACTGAATACTCATGATGAAAAAATATAAAAAGAACAAACAATAATACCATGCCACCCAGAGGAAATTGTTAGATTTTTCTTAAAAGCAACATGGCACATATATTTATTCTTTGGCAGAGATATTAAAAAAATATCCCCTCCAGTCTAACAGGAGAAAAGCTAAATGGCAGAAGGCCTAAAGATTAAAAGATGTACATGGAAAGTACTTTGGGGTTATCTACTCTATTTGGGAATTATAATGATGTTGTTAATAATTTTTGTCCTGTTTCTGATAATTGTCTCAGGTCTTGGTCTTAAGTTTTAAAGGTAGTGATGGATACAACTCCAACAGTGTGAAATGTCAAACTTTAGAATAAGAACTGAAGTATAGCAGTAGCATTCCTTCAACAGATTCCAGTCTCTTAAGCTAGACGCTCAGTGTAGGCATCTGAAAAAGTGATTACAACAGTGACCATACACCTTGTTTCCTTGTTTCTTCCTTCTCAGAAACCTCAAGCATTCCCATTCTAAAAGGAGAAGCAGTTCGAGAAACCTGCACCAACCAGAAAATCATGGACTTTCTTACCAAATTATTGGCTTTAAGGCTGAATTAAAATAACATAATTCATTCATCCTCTCATTCAAGTATCATTATATTTCTGACTACAAGATACCTTCAGTAGGAAGTTGGACAATGTTCTTCTCCAAAATACTCCAGCACAGAATCTAGGAAGACACTGGAGATAAGGTTTCAAAGTGCTTTACTAAGGACTTAAAAGTGTTGCCAGTATCCAAGTCTAATTTTATTGCTAAAAGTCTACAATTGCTATTCACATTACTTGACTACTGTGGATGGAATTGCTTGTAGTATCAATTGCGAGTGAGTATTGAGGTTTCCTGGAAGAAACTTCCCAGAGGCTGACTTCCTCCACAGAGAAATTCAGATTTCTATCCACCCAGATGGCTATCTGCCTTCCCAGTCAGCAGACAGGGTGTCTACCTTCCCCAAATGGTTATTTCTAAGTAGGAAAGGTTATCGCATGTGAAATCGTTAGGCAAAATTGAGAGCTTTTTATCAAATTGGTTACTTAGAAAATAAGGCTTTTCTGGAAAGGGGTAAGCATACATTGCCATCTGGAACTTAAAATGTTTTGCCTATGCCCTCTCTGCCTCTTCTAGAAGTTATAATAGCATATTGAGTTTATGATACTAACTCAAAAAAAAAGTTTAGGCAAATCCAGAATCTAACTATGCTTAGAAAACCACTCAGAATCTTTCATTTCAAACAGACCTCAGAATACCTGTTGATTACTAGTTCCACTAGAAACAAAACAGAAAAGCCCTACCATGATAATGAAAGCTTCTAAGCTCACAACAAAATCTGTCAAAGAACATGGCTTTTATTATTGGTTTTATGGCACATATTGGTTTTCAGGCATATATACATGTTTTTAGAAAGATGATTTTAGATTATTAAAGGTCGGACTAGATGATCCTTGAAGTCCCTTCCAACCTGGCATTCTATGGCTTTCTGTGATTTTTCCATAATAAACACGTATATTCTTTACATAGCATTATTGTACTTAATATGCTTAAGGCAACTAATTGTCCAGTAACAGGAATAAATATCCATGAGAACTTCATAAATAAAAGAAAAATTGCCTTGCTTTGCCTTTAATGGATATAACTCCTGAAGCATTATGTAGTAATCCTCACATAAACTAAAATATTTCAGTCGACCAACGCACAGAATAAAAAGTTAAAGATTCAGAAACTGAAAATGAGAACTCATTTTTATTCACAATGGTATGTCAAAACATACTCTGGTTTGACTGTATGCAAATAGAAGATGGATGTGGTGGATTATAAATATGTCTTTACTCTCTTGCAAATTACTCAGCCCATCACAAAGAACGTCACCATTACTAGAGACAGATGCATAAGCAGATATAGATTTTATTATCTATCCCCATGGGGCGCAGAAATGATATTACATGGCCAGTAACAGA
>JAVSBS010003208.1:0-14292 GCA_033124195.1 Coracias cyanogaster
ACTAGTAAAGAACTGTTATTCCTATTTCCTATATCTTTGCCTGAGAGCCCCTTGATTTCAAAATTACAATAATTCAGAGGTAAAGGGTTTACATTTCCCATTCCAAGGGAGGTTCTCGCCTTCCCTAGCAGGCACTTGTCCTTCAAACTAGGACAGGGTGTATATTTTAAAGTTATTATATATGTGCGTTTGTGTATATATATATTATTGGCATTAGCAGTACATCTACTTTATGGAAGACAGGAGCATTAGACCCAAACAACATACTCTTAGATGGTGTTTTTGAGAAGACTAACTCTGTGCTTACTTCTACAATGAGTCTTTGTTACATTCAAATGAGCTATAATTACATAGAAGAAGATACTAAAAAGTAGGGACAAGAGTTGCATGTCTTCACTCCTTGAATTTATGCCTTATGAACCAACTAAAATGGTTAAAAAATGTTCCAGCATGTCAGCACAAATGTTATAACTTGGATATCTGTACCAGGAGAATTCAGGAACTTCTTTTCCATTGACTCTCAATAAAGCTTTATCTCTTAAGTTATTTTGAAAATGGGGCTTAACTCCATTCATTTGAATTGAAATAACTTTGAGGACATGAACTCTAAATCTAAGCAAGCACATGTGAAAAACTTACTCTAAACATCTAGCATTAGGGACATATCTCCAGCTGACAGTTACTTCAGATTAAAATAGCATGTATATTTGAAGTGAAGGAAATATTCTCAAATAAATTTGTAATTGCAAGCACATGATCCACCACCAGCAACCTATGGTAGTTTAACCTGAGTTTTGGTCAAGCCACACTAAACCTCTGGTGGGGCAGTTTGTGCTCTTGCTGCTTGTAAGGTAATGAGGCTTAATAATGAGCATCAGCTGATGATATGAAAAGCCCACATACAGTGTTTTGCTTCCATTTAACTGAAGTTGAAGCGAGGCACTGTTCTGTTACTCTTGAGTAACAGGTCTGCACGTAAAGCAGTTGTTCAGGTAAAACTAGGCAGTTTAACTAGGCACCTAGGCTAACTTAGGTTTCTTCTATAGCCTGTAAAAGTGCTGGAGAGATATAGCCATGTCCAAAGGCAATTCATCCTGTTCAAAGACAGCATCTAAGAGAGTTGCTATTGGTTAGAGAGCAAATCTAGACAACCAGGCTGCAGAAATCACTTGCTTACTGTTTAGAAGGTAAAGGTAAGAAATATTAATCCTTTCTCAACTATCCAAATATAGAGCTGTTCAGAAATTGTGGAATGGGTTTTCCTGAGTAATTCCATGCACAGAGTAGATTTAAATCTTCATAAACTAACCACAGTGATATGTAGAACATCAGATATGACATCCAGTGCTTTTTTTTTTTTTTCTAAAATCCTGCAAAGAATGATGACTGTGGTGCTATTGCCTACTATGTAATATTTCCTGAATTAAAATAACTGAAGTTATTTAAAATGTGACAGTTCAGATTATAGTGCTTATTTCCAGGAAAGTTCGACATTTATACTATAATGCAAAGATTAGGATGGGGAAGATGAGACATGTTAGGTTTATCTCTCTGTGGTTTTCTTGCATGCCTAAACACTACGTTTTGGGATGGAGTTTCTGAAAAGGTGGCTGAAAATATCATCATACCAAATCATTTACTTATTATATTTTCCCATTATACATAATGTTGTATTTCATGCTTCAGGCTATAAGCCTACAAATAGATCCATATGAGCAGATTTACTTTATTGTAATGTCTAGTCTGTGTCATGTTTTCATCCTGGGATGATTCACACATATTAGTTACCGAACTGAAAAGTATGTCTTTCACTGGGAGTTAAGAAAGGTTAAAAGCTCTAGATTAAGGTGTTTGTTTGAGGGGTCAAACGAACACTTAACTCTAACCACAATTCATTACAACTGCTGTCTTCTTGCCACCGTATGAAAAACAAAAGTCAGTTATTTTAAATTCTGCTCATCTACACGCAATGCAAGAAGGAATTTATCTTACTTTTATTACTAAAAATTCAGCATTGTGTAATGATATGGAACCGTACTGAATTTCAGTGACCCAATAGCTTCTGTCACACAATCTTGGAGTATTTAGGAAGCAATCTAATGCATTTGGCTAGTTGCATTGTGCTCTGTATGAAAGCACAGACCTCTTCCTGACCCTGTGCCGATGAGATTCAACCTCCTTTTTATTGGGTTAATAAAACTATAAATATTGTCAAGGACCCTAAAAGCATTCATTCCCTTTTAAAGCCCACTCATTGCATTTTATTTGATGACCTTGTCTGGCAATAAATTAACTCTGCGGATTATTAATTATTATTAGGAAACATTTGCGTATGATTTCAAGGGTGTGAATAATGCCTCACAGACAGGAAAAACATAACGAGAGAGACTCTGGCCCTATGATTTCTGTTGTTTTTTCTCTCCTTTTGTGCTGTGAGGAATACCTAGTGGGAAGGGGGACAATCTCCATTTACTCTTTATGGTGCTGACCCACATAACTCTAGCTTTGGGAAAGTACCTGTCTCTGTGGGCATGCATGGGGCACACGTGATGGCCGCTGCAATGAAGCCAGCGCAGACTCTATACAATGGCAACTTTAGTCTCTCTAACTGATAAAAAAGGACAAGTGTTGGCTCATCACAGCACCAGAGTTAGGTGAGTAGATATGTGATGCAACTTGCTGTGCCAGCTGTTGGGGATCTACATTGGGCCAGGCTAAGTGAGAGGAGCCCCGGGAACAACAAGCCAGTGGTCTCATGCAGCAGATTTCACAGCAGCGTGGACACTGTAAGGTGCCATTGCTGGAGGTTGTATGGAAAATTCAGCCACTTTTAGCGGGGGGAGGCAGGGGGCACATTAGAGGCCTGAAAATGTTTAAACCTACATGCTCCCTCCCTGCATCGAACAGGCTTGCTGTCTAACTGCAAGCTCTTTAACAGCTCCTAGGATCATGGACTTTTCTCACTAACCAGACATGCATCAAGGGATCCTCTGGGCTAGTGGTCATCATATGGCTTCTGGCTTTTCTCCATTATCCACTCCTAGGCCAAGCTGAGGAAGACCACAGTGAAGGACCTGACTAAGCTTCTGATGTTCAAGTCTTTCCGCTGGGATACTGGGTACTCTTGAGGTTGGGCAAAGAACCAGCCTGTATAGCTCATACCATCTCTTGGAGAAGACCACACTGATATTATCCAGTTACTTTGAAGTTACCCTAAGCTCAAAGCAAGTCTTGAAGGAAAAAGCAAGTGGAAAAAAAAATTTATTTATAAAATCCAAAATAGGCACCACAGTTACAAAGATTTATAAAGACACAAGTGACAAAATGGAAAGAAAACTACATTTAATCTCCTTACTCCAAGATTAAATCTCAAGGTGGATCTCTTCCCTTCTATCTAGCTGACAAGCTGTTAGACACTTGTTTAACCCACGTGGTCAGGGTATCAGTCCTTGGGGACAATCTACATCTTAACTTACATTTATAGAGGATATCCTTGAGCTACAGAAGTATGTTAGATTTTATATCTAATTATTCCCTTCAGGTTTTCTGGGAGCTACATGTAGATTCTTAACTCTCTTTCTCACTTCATTTCCTCCCCTCAAGGACTATTGATCCTTAATTTATTTTATTTCATATAAATACATAAAATTATGTCCTCATTTTATACAAACAGACATTTTTCTATTCCTTATTGAGCCTAAATGTAAGATTATCTGATTAGAGAGAGGTGATGGCAAGTCTGGATGATTGATCTCCACCTGTGTTTTCATGGCATACAGAATAGACCTACTTTTCTTCTTCATTTATCTTTTATTCTGGTGGTTGGGCTAGAATAGCATCATCACCTTTACCTTTGTTTCAGTTAATGGGAAAAATGAGAATTTGTGTCTACTGTATCCCTGTTAACATGACCTACAAATTTGTGACCAACTCACTGCACGCAGAATGAGTGCTCAACCTGGAGTTCCCCTCTGGTGCCCATTTACCCTGGCTTTAGGCTGCGGTAGTCCTCCACAGCACAGGTGAGTTTAACACAGCAAATTACACCCTTGTTTAAAGTGAGGCCATAAAGAGTGGTGCTTGAAGAATCATTCCTGGTTTGCATATTGCCTATTATGATATGACCTGGAAAAGAAGTTACGGATTTCCTTCCTTTCAGTGACCTACAGTCTATCATTCCTTTGGTTTGGAGGCAGTTAGAGGCGTATTAGTGGCTGTATGTAGAAAAGAGAGTAGGGAGATAAAATAGTGTATGCCAATTCATTGTAGAGAGGCCTCCAAAGTAACTTAAGGAGGAAAGGCTCCAGGGCTCTGTTCATTTCTCTCACTGCAGACATCTAAAGCTATTTGGGATGCCCTACAGTATCCTGCCTGGCTTCCAGATGCTGCTTCAGGGTGTCCCAGCCCTCTGCCAGCCCTCTGTGAATGTTTCAGATACTCCTGGGGCATTTCAAATGTTCCCAAATGCTTATGCTCAGGGCAAGTGAACTAAGTGTTCAATACCTATCATCACATGCACTCACTCAGAACAATGACTTCCGTTATCTGTATGTCCCTCTCATCCCTGTTATTCTGTTGTTAGCCAAGGACCTTCGCCAAGATCAGAGGCTCTGTGTGCCAGGAGCTCTGCACAAAGCTAATAAGAAACAGTCCCTGTCCTAAAAGAATGGGGAAAAAAAAGGTGATGTCTTGCCCAAGCTTACACAAGGGATCTCTTGCAGAAAAAGGAATCAAATTCACATCTTCGGAATCCAGACACAGCTACCCAGTCTAGACTGTCTTTTGAAAGGTCCTTTTGCAATATCTGTGTTATCTTGTCTGCAAGAAATCTAATGCCTTGTAACCTAGAAGGGCTGATGAGCGGGTGCTGAGTCCGATTCTGTAAGATATATGTTGAATTAAGACAAAATCAGTCCTGAAATGCAATTATCCCTTTTCTGCTCCTTGAAATATTTCCACTCTCCCTGCCTTTGCCTACCTTCATTTCATGCCACTTGGAGTAAGATTTATTTTCCGGCAGAAGTAGTGAATTATGGTCACAGTGCTGCAGCCTCTCAGACCCTATATATCACAGAATGTTCTTTACCAGCAATGTATTGCTAAGAGTACTTTTGCAAAAACTGCAGTTACTCCATGGGGATTTCTTTACACCATCACAACAGAAGAAGTAGTTTGATATTATGGTGCTGGTGTAGGTGTGTCTCTCTTCTCATTGTTTCTGCTCACTTTTTTCAGACTGGAGGATATATTTCGGGCACCAAACAGGCATCAAATAAGACTGGATTTCTTGGCAAGGATGCATAATCCCTGCCAAGCAGGAATTTTGAACAGAAAGATTTTTTTTTCCTGCTCTGAGAACCATTGAGGAAACAGCCCAATCCTAAATCTCAAAAAACTTTTGAGAGTCCCTCTTGAATGCCCCTGATGTATCTTTGTGCCTTGCTTAATGTAGAACTCTAACTGATTCACTTCCCAGTTTCACAAGGGAACAGTGATGTATGCATAAGATACTGCCCAATAGGGCAGTTGTGAGATTCAGGTCTAATGCTGTGACTGTCAGTGTTTCCTACCTGCTGGCAATCACTAATCCTTCCATCATCTGGCTTTTGTGGTGTGGAAGATCAAGCTCAAGGAAGAATGGCTCTCTCCAAGGGTCTGGGCTTACCTCATGTATTTCAGGTCCTCGGATGAACTGGCAGTAGTATCTGAGCACCACAGAGTAAGGGCCTTGCCCAGCAACAATATTCCTGACACCCAAACCCATCACATCCATCACCATGGAGTGTACTGTAAAGATAAACCATGGGACATAGATACTTCTTCTTGGTCTGTTGTTGAATTTTCCCCTGACTGCTGGATGTAAGCCTCTTGTGGGATGCCGCTGACAGCAAGGCTGATCAGACAGCTGTGTGCTGTGTTTGGATGGCATAACCTTAACACAGGAGCAAGCCTGAGCTCTACTTTTGTCAACGCTGAGGCTCCACGTACTTCTGTTTCCATTTCCCTCTCAAACTATGGGCTCAGGGACATGGCCTTTACCCTACACTCACTCATGAGCAGGAGATGTTCATTCACAGTTCTAGCCATCCAGTGCATCCAGCTAGCCACTGCTTCCATAGTGAGAAGGAAAGAGGCTGAAAAAGAGAAGGAAACAGAGTTAGTTTGTTGGGGAAATGTAGAGAAAATGCTTCAGAAAATTGTGGTGGCAGGCAATGATGGCCCAGGAAATAGGATTTTAACGTGTGGGATGCTTCTGTCTTGTACTATGAAAACCAGGGCTTTTCTTACTTTTTGCTGGCAGCAGCGGAGTGGTAAATCAGTTTCTAGCTACTACCAACTAACCAAGAACCTTGCTTCATTTCAAATTAGCTAGCAGCTAGCAGAATGTTCTGGAAGGTTCTTTTTCCCCATATTGAGAAGAAACAAAGACAGGGACTTAACTTGGGGAGTTGCAATATAATGCCAAGCCTTTAACTTTCACTTTGTTTTGTTTTATCACCCTTTTAACTAGCTCAGTGCTGCAAAGTCTAGGAGTCGATGCCGGTTGCACACTAGCTTGCATTGCCCTGGTCAAACTTGTAGCAGAAAGGCATCCTTGCTACAAAAGACCATGATGCAGATTGCCTTTCTGCTGAGTTTTTGGCAGAAACAAGAAGCTGTTTTTGTAGCCTACTCATTCTGAGAGATGGTCTAATCAATGAGATATTGCTGGGGAGTGCTGACAAAGGGATTCTTGTGCTGTATAATGGAAAGTACTCTATGGACACAGCAATTAGCCTGACATCTTCGCTAGCATATGACTGCCTAGAAAGCACTTTTCCAAAGGAGCTTGGCTGTATGTGCATTGTAGCATTGTGAAGTTCTGGATATTTGTTGTAGTGCTTCAGTGGGAAGATAACTGACTTTGGAAAAAATCTAGTCCTATAGATTTGTACTTCGAGTATTTGATTCTGGCTCTCAAAAATGTCTTTAAGTAAAAAGTGGGGGAAGGAAAAAGTTTGTCTGATGATACTGCATATTTGGAGAATGCCCAGGGGGAAGTCACAGAAAGATGCAAAGCAGATTCTTCTTAAAAAGAACCAACACTCAAAAGAAAGATAATAATTGCAAACCAACCTCGAAAAGCCGAATTGAAAAATCAACCAACTGCAAATCAATTACATACAAATGGATAAAGCAGAGACAGAAAGATACTAATCAGCTGGTTGGTTGGTTTTGCTTTACTGTCTCCTGTTGCAATGGATATGACACACACATTAGCCCCAGAAGAATTAATAATGATCAAGAAAGTCCTTACATGATATAACAAATGAATTATTAATGCCTGAGCACAGAGTAGAACGCATCCCCTGAGCCAAGCAGTGGACAATGGGTTCAGCATGCTGCATTGCCAGGAGGGAACAGAGTTTCAGTTACTGGTCCCAGTCTCTTGCTCTCCAGAGATAAGGAGGGAGGATAACCTAACATTGCTTGGTTAGTGTCTGCATTCAAGGCAGCTGTTGCCACCATTTAGAACAGTCTAGTCTTTCTACCTAACTGAAAACTTCAGTTTTGTGGCTTCAATTAATGTTTGCATCTTCATGACTCAGAAAAATGCCTTTGAGTTGTACGGTGTCACACGGAGGAAAATGATGGGACAGGAGCTCATTAGCAGACACTCAAGCACACCAGGAAAGACAACCCAAGCAAAGATATCTGGTATCTAATCCACAATCTGAAAGCAATGTAGGCCTTATGAAATCAGCAGTTGGTTATCTGCTGCAGTGACCTAGGTCCTTCATGGGACAGAAGAGCTAAAACAGCTCCCACCTGCTTTTCCAAACCAAGTCTACCACATCTCCTAAGCTGTTTGCTGCCAGCTGTATTTATGGGGCTTGGAGCTCTGCTTTCACTGATCCCTATAACCACCTGTGGGATGCAAGCACTTCTGTATTATGGGGCTTTTAGTGGCTCCAGAGTTAGATCAGGAAATGTTCCCAAGACCCATCAGGCAACAAAAAACAGGTCCATTTTCAAAACAAGGAAGTATTTGTAGAAGGCTAACAGAGACAAGCCTGGGAGTTTCATTTTGTCCCAGGCACCAGTGCGTCTTCCTCCTTGGATGAGACTTTTCTCCTTCCCCTTCCTACAGGAAAAACTTTGGGGTGTTTGGAGAACTCATCCAACAATATGGGCAGTTAAGTACTTCTGAGTTGTGTCTTTGTTGAAGAAGTTTCTGTTGGGACGTCCCTTCTGCTTTCAACAGTGGCTGTATAAGGCAAGGAAAACAGGGATGCCGACATCCCACAGTTCCCCTCCCTTGCATGCACTGGACTTCCTAGAGCTGTGTCAGGAAACAGTTTGGGGTAATTTGTTTAATTTGTATCTCATCTCCTGGTTCTGTAAGGATTCTTGAGATTTAGGTTTCCCGAGTACTCAGTGAGCAAATGACTGTTCTGGTTTTTTTCTCTTTTCCCATTAGATTAAAAAAAGCCCAGACAACAACAACAACAAAACCCCTCATTGATGCATGATTTGCAATAGGTAGCAAAGGCAGTCAATTGAATTTCCTTTATTAGCCACAGAGAAAAGAGGACAATGGATGATACTATGCAAAGGTACTGGAACTGATCTGGGAAAATGCAAGAGAGGGGACAAATCCAGAGGGCTTGGGAAGCAAAGGGGGGGAACTACACTCACATAGGGGGAAATGAGAAAGGGGATGGCAAGGCCTGGGAGTGGGAACACAGGCTGGGAACAGTGGGGGAGCAGGGCTGCTTCTGTGGCTCAAAGTCCTAAATGAAGGGACTCACATATTTAACTTAAATTGGAGAGAACAGCAGTTCTGTTTCCAGTTAACTCGACAGAGACATACTGTCAAAGGAATATTTGTGCTCATGGAAAAACCCCACTGATGGTTGCAGCTGCGTTTTTAAACAGGGCTCTGTTTCATTGTCGTGAAGGCTGGACTTAGCATGGAGGGATGGCAGAGGCAGGGAAGATTCAATTCAAAGGCAGAGGTATCTCTCACTCCTTCTCTGACTTGTGCCTGGCTTAACCTGCATGCAATCCAATAGCCTGGGGTCAAAGGCAGCTCTCCCGTTGCTCCTCCGTATGGGAGTCCTGCACTCCAGAGAGTTAGAGCTCAGCAAAGAGCAGCTTTGCTTTGTTTAATTTGCACGTCACTTTGCACATAATTTGCATAGAGCATTTGCCTCCTTGGCCTCCAAACTATCTCTAGGGTGGAGGGACATGATGTGCATAGGGAATCATGCATCCCTTGATGTGGCAGAGGGTGGCGTGGTCAGCCCAAGCAGCAGGTACATGAAATCCAAACAGGGGGGGAAAGGAGCAGAACTGTTTGAGTGGAGACTTCTCTGTTGTGTCCACCATGGGTGTCAGCCCAGAAGGACAGGTCTGTCAAGAAAGGAGAGCAGGGGCTGTGCAGCTACTCCCTTGAGCTGGCACCCCATGAGACCAGGCAACACAAATGGGGAAGCCAGCTCCTCAGAAAGCTTCCTGCCATCCCACAAATCCAGCCTGACCTATGGTTTCTTTTGCATGTTGATACAGCAGCCTAACTACTGTGATCTTCCCCCCGGCTTTTATACAACCTGTGGGTGGGCAACAGACATCACTAAACCCTAGAAGAGCATGCTCCACTGTTTAACTCTTTTCTGGCTACACTCCCACCTCCACACAGCAACAGGAAAGGCAGAGGTGGAGCAGGACTGACCAGGCAGATTTGAGGCCTAAACGCTGAGAGCTTTCCTGGGAGCCACGTGACCCCCATGACAGGGTCTCATAGCTCACATCTCACAAATGATATATTTTTTTTCAAGAAGGGAAGACTCCAGACACAAGCACTTACAAGATGTACTGGGTGGCTCAAGACACTTCTGGAGATGTGAAATGTCACTTTTCCATTCTGTCCTTAATTCTGCTGCTGCTGTTCCTTGGTGCCACCAGGCAAGGACCAGCTAGTTCTGGCTCAGTTGTCCTGGAAAGGGTTTGAATGAACACGCCAGAAAGGTGACAAGGACAAAATAGATGAGACCCCTTCAGTCTTTACACGGCAGCTAAAACTCTTTCAAGTCAGGGATTGTGAGACAGGAGCTAGTTCAGCCCCACAATGCTCCTGGTAAGGTTCAAGAGACTACCCTGTGTCATCTTGTTCTGTCTCCAAAGCTCCTGAGAAACCTGCAGCTGCATCTGTGTCTCCTGGCTAAATGTGGAGGAGTTCAAAGGATCCAGCAGGGCAGAAACAGGAGTCCTACATTATCAACAGCAGCCAATCCTGCAGGATTGCAGGAGAAACTCAGAGTTACTGCCAGTCAGTTCAAGAGGGAGCAGCAGGCAGTCTTTTTACTGCCTTTCATCTGGAGTTGTTTTAGTATTTGTATTTATTTCTTCATTTTCTTTATGTCTTTCTCCCTATAAAAGACAAAAAGACAATTTAAAAAAAAGAAAAGGAGATAAAAGGGAACAGCCCTTGTCTTCTATTAAATTTGAAGGTAAGAGAAGTAAGAGAATCAGGATGAAAATTACCAATAACACATCAAAACAGAAATGATGATAACATCTAGTTAAGACTGTTAAATGGCTCCTTCAGCTCTGGGGGTAAGAGAGAAGTGTGGCCGTTCAAGAGTCTGAAAAGGAGCTAAGATTTATATTTAACTTACAACTAAACAGCAGCAGAAATAAATACTCAGGAGACATTTAGCTGCACCAGTGGAAACATCTGCTAAGGGCTTGAGCTCACGAAGTGACAGGAGAGGCTGAGAGATGCCCCAGAGAGGACTTTATGTGGGTCCCCCTTCTTCTCCCATAGGTAGAGGCAGAGGTGGGAGTGTTCAAACTTTAAACAATTTTAACAGTTTTAACAGCAATGGGAAAACCTCATATGTCTAGCCAGGGTATTTCACCCTGCCATGAGCTCCAGTTACAATTCCCATCACTCTGTTGTTCACTTCATGCAGCATCCATTGATCTGTGCTTCAGGCTCAACAAGTGATCACCCTGCCATCCCCAGGTGCTAGCTGCCAGGGCTGTCAGTGTTGAACTCTCTTTCTGGGTGCCCAGAGATAGCTGAGTTGCCTACTGCACCATAATGGAAGCCACAGATCAAGAAAAATTATTGTGCTGAGCTATTTTTCCCTCCTTTAAGACCTATTTTCTCTCTTTGTTTCTGTCTGTCATTTACTTCAGCTACTAATGAGTGCCAGAACATTCTCTTCCCTGTCAGAGATAATCTGCATTGTCATGGAACTGCCTGTTTCTTTCAATTTCTCATTTATCACTTTTACAGCTGCATGGCCAGCAAGAGAAATGTTTCCATGTCCACTATCTAGAGGTGCAGTTTTCAACTATTTGGCTTATAGATCCCTAGTAGTTCTCCAGTAGATGTACAAACTCCTTTACAAATTAAATTAGTGTGCATTTCCTCCACATTTTTCTTTCAATGCTTGTGAAACAGTCTACATACAACAGAGATATTGCAAAACATAGCTGAAAACCACCTCTTTAGAAAGACCCAAATCCGCTTTGGGCCTCTATGTTTCACATGCTCCCTTTTTCTCATTTTCCTCCCTTTTCTTTTCTTCTTCCTTCCTCCACCTGGTTCTGTTTCTTTTCTCTCTCCCATACCTCCTGTTTTCCATACTTACTGATACCTATCTTTTCCTTTTAGCTCTATTGTCAAAATTATGGAAAAACTCTCCAAAAGCACTGTTGATTTGCTGGTGGGTGTCTTCACCCATTGCCATGTCAGGAGTGCTTCTCCTGCTCTGAATATATATTTTTCATGCTGCAGGGAGAGATTAGTAGCATATGCTGATCCTCATGCCTAAAGAAGCCTGTATCACACTAAGCATCACTGGTCTTGGAAGGGTAATAGCTCACACCATTCAATCCTCCAAACAGAAATGGGACAAGAAAAAGGGTTTATCTTTGGGAGAGATTTTTAATAGGGATATTGTTTTTCTAGGCCATAATGTCAACCATTTGTGGGATTTCATTAAGCTCAACAGAGAGAGACAGGTGTAAGAAGAAAGATTTAAAAGGAGAATCTGATTACTGCTGAAGTTTCTGCTGAAAGACTCGTGTACATTAATATTGCACAGAGTTCAGTTTATCTACCTGGTTAAATGTAGATCTGGATTGAGGTCCTCAGGGCTTTTAATCTAGGAGCTTCACAGTAGGAAAGGCTAATATAGATGCGAAGTTGACAGTCCAAAGCATTCGGAAAAAATCATGTCAGTCCCCCAAAACCATGAGGTGAACCTCATATCTCACATCTAAAAACCTAATAATTTTCTGGTTTTCATCTGCCCTGGGATGCCTACACTTTTTTTGGCCATCCCATGTGGCATATTGGCAACTCTTCCTTTCCTGCCAGCCATGCAAGATACTCCCATGTGCTTCACTCCTGCCTCTCTCCTTTGTATATTTTGTGTTCATCTCTGCCTTTTGTATATTTTGTGTTCATCTCGGCCTTTTTGTCATTAGGTAGGCCCTGGCATCTAAAGTTACTTTGTTTCAGAGTAGCTCCCCACAGGTCCAGAGATCCATGGCGAAGGGAATTTCACAAGGCTGCAGCACTTGGCCCATGACTTGTCAAAGACTTACCTGTATGTCTGTACCTTAGGCACTTTGAAGGCACACTTTAGGCAGCACTGAGGTCTGCTGAACTGCTCACAGAGCACAAAGTGCAGTGCATGCTGAATACGTTCCATGATTGAAGCCTGAGGCTATAGGCACTCTGGGACAGGGCTTTTCTCCTTGCAGTTATTTCTATCAGAATGATAGCCCACTCAGACTATGTGTTTCCCCTGTTCTCAAAGTGCTTTATGAAGGAAAGCAGTACCAGCCACATTTTGCAACAGAAGAAGCGGAGGGGCAGGAAGACCAAGGGGTACTAATGAGTCCTATCATACATTTGCCATTTAAGCCCTGTCCCTGCAGAGTGCCTTGAAATTTGGAGACACAAGGTGCTCTGAAAAGTTGTCATACTTCCACTCTCCCTTGCTAATGTGATAGACGCTACAGCAAAATGTAGTCTTTTAGGACATGAAACACTGTTCTATTCCATGCGTGATCCAGCTCAAGAAGCAGGCCACTGGTCTGGGAAACAGTCTGGGCCTTTGATTTTGTGAATATTACACGTCATGTCACTGCAAAATGGCCTCTGTCACTGCCAAAGCTTCGGAATTAGGAAAAGAAAGAAATAAATTATTAACCTATATTTCACAGTCTGTCCAGGAGACAAATGTTTCTTACCTGTTTTGGGTTTGTTTTATTTTCTTTTTGGTGTGGTGTTTTTTTCTTAATGGAGCAGTCTTACAGCTGCATTGAGCAAAAGGCGATTGAATTTTCTTCTATGTTTTCAGAACTGCTATACAAATTGATAACCCCTTTTCTCCGTATCACCCTAAAAAAATGAATTAAATTTAAAAAAAATAAATGCAGGAGGCAGAGGTCCTCTATAGAGATATAGCAGTAGAGCCTGCTTTTTCCTTTGCAAGTCTGAGCAGATGGTATTATCTGAATATACAAATCAGAATTATTATGCACTTCATAAAAAGGTACATCTAGTCTATGAATAAATTTAGCATAAAATTTGTTGTTCTCCTGAGACTTCAGGAATTAGTAAAAATTCACTTGCTGACTCCAAACAAATACTTACAGATTTCTAAGGTGGAAACCACATTCTCTCGGTGAAGTGCCTAGTGGAAAAAACAATTCCTCTGTCCTGCTGCTTGGAGTCATAATATTTCTACCATCCTGAAAACCTTTTTAGGAAGGATTTTGAGTAAGATATGGTATGATTTCTTACACCTTCAAGAAAAACATTTGCTGCATTGTTATGGAGTTGGTATCCTAAATTCAAGTAACCTCAGGAAGCCCCAAATGGGTTGGATTAAAAATGTCCTGAGATTTTTAAAGAAAAGAATAATTTTATATTTTTGTTCCTTTATTTTACTGTCTGGTTCTTCAGCTCTTCAGGTTTCTTTTTCAAGTTTTATCTCAGCATGTATTTTTCTTTGTATTAAAGCTAGGATTCACATGTAACACAACAGTCCAAGGACCTGGTGTTTGGAAAATCTGCTGTATTTCATCAATGTTATCACTGCTTTGTCATCTGACAGGCTTTGACATCAGATTGAGGGAAATGATCCTTCCTCTCTACTCAACATTAGTGAGGCCACACCTGGAGTGCTGTCCAAGTTGTCCAGTACAAGAGAGACATGGACACGCTGGACAGAGTTCAATGAAGGGACCCAAAGATTAAGGGACAGGAGCACCTCCCAGGTT
>JAVSBS010003210.1:6825-23065 GCA_033124195.1 Coracias cyanogaster
ACTAATTCGCTCATTATTTTGTTCTTGAAATTCTGTAGTTCAGTTTTAGAAATGCCATCTGCTTTGCCTATAACTGGTATAATGTTTACCTGTTAATGACACAAATTTTATGAAATAGGTAAGACTTCCATTTTGAGGTGACTTCTTTTATAAATTAAATTGTTTGGTGATAAGCTCTTTAAAAATTCCCTCACAGTCTAAACTTTTCCATCAATTGATATTAAAGCTTCACAAACAATGAAAAATACATTCACTGGCAGCACTTAACAAAATAACAACAGATTACTTAACAGACTCCCTTAAAATTGATTCTGAGAAAAGAACAAGGAAGGAGGTCTCATACAGTGAACTACTCAAAAGAACAGCAACACCTCCTTATTAACTAGATGACATTAAGTTTTTATATCTCTGCTAAAAAAAAAACCAAAACAAAACAAACCAGATTGTTTTAGTTTACAGCACTGGGGGACATGGTTCAGGTGTTAAATGAAAGTTGAGAGTTTAAATACACACAAAAAAGGAAGCTGGCTACCAAACCCTGCCTACCCCTGAGCGTCTTCTTTGGATTCCTTTCAGCTACAACATCTTGTTCACCTCACCAATACCTCAAAGAGTTTCTCGAGTACCTGCTGCAAGCAGAGGAATGATGAAGACAGAAGAATCTTGCTTAGCAGTCTTTACACTAATTACTCAGAACTCGAAGTTCCACCCCACTAAACTGCCCTGTTTCCTAAAATAGTCATGTCAGTAACTTAGGAAGGTAGTAAATGTCAAAGTTTTCTTACAAGTACTGTCAGCACTCCCAAAACATGCATTTTTCAGAAACCAGAGACAAAGAATTAATGCTAATGTCCGAATATTTTGGAAGAACAATATAAATAATTCTTCCAGATTTCAGAATAAGAGAGTTCTACAGAGCTCCTTGATCATAGAAGCAAAAAGGAAGGAGAAACACACACCCCACTCCCCCCAAAAAAACTCCCTCGCTCACATTCTTTTTATTCTGAATATTCTGCCTGAATGGAAATGCCTAAGCATGGAATCTCAAGAATGGATTCAAAATGGATGTTTCTTTAAATAAGTCTTCTGTTTTAAGCAAAATGTCCAAATGAAAAAAAGCATGCCAACTCCAAAGTATGATTTCCAAGATAAAATAAAAAGCTGATTTTTTTTGTCATAAATTAGTTAATTTAGGGTTGTATAGACAATCTATTACAGCTAGGAGTAATTTACAGCTTCAATCAGATTAGCTGAAGGACATCAATTTAGGTTTTCTATCATATAGCTTTAAAAATGGATGGAACACAGAGTTCTCAGCATTAAATTAACCTTTACTCTGTCTTTTCAACATTAAAGTTTTTTAAGCACTCATTAATTAGAAGATAATTTCTTAGATCATGAATAGCAGAAAAAGACTGCTGAGGAGACCAGTAACAAAAGAAAAGCAAAATCACCAGAAACTGTGACTATAGCTATCAACATCGACATTAAATCACAACCATTATATTAAAATTTAAAAGCAATACTACTCTGGCAACAAAAAAAAAGTTATCTTTGCTTAATCTGTTAAAATTAATTTCTGCTTGAGGGATCTAAGGTTTACTTGAAAACTAGTATCTCAGTACTTTCGTCCAAGAAAAACAGTAAGTGAAAGCACATGATCTGTACTAACAAGAGACTTAAACTGTATTTATTTGGACCACATATAGATGTGCCTCAAGTTCAACTGCTCCCCACTATGTTTACTGCTCACTCAAACACCAACTGACTCCCAGCATCTTCCCCGCTACAACTCTCAACAACTACAAAATTGAATTTTACTACAAAGCTATATGCCATTAATACAGACTCACTTTAACTCCCCATAACAAGTCTACACTTGCAATGAAACCAAGAGTGCTGCCCTTCCCCTTGCCTGAAGTTACTCATTGCCAAGTAGAACTAAAATCCGTGCAGCTGTCTGCAGAGACAGATTACTTTTCAGCTTCATCAGTGCCCTAACCAAGCAAAAATCTTTAGCTTTCAAATTAAATCAGTCCCCTCAGCCAAGGAACTAGCTGCCCAAAATATGTCAGCATGCACAATGGGAAGAAGTAGCTGAGGTTGCCACATTCAACAGCAATGCAGAACAACCATATAAAGTGACCAGGATAAACTTTATGTGTGCACATTACTTCTGTTTGCTAGCACCAGAAATGCAAAGTGTTGCTTCGCCCCCTCAATTAGAAAACATGCTGTTACGCTAAATCATATAACAACTTACATTAATGTCAAAACATCTGTTGCCCCTTTATGCTACAGAGAAGGAAAAAAAATATATATATACTTGAAATTATTGTTGGTTGATATGTTGCAGGCTGATTTATCTATGAATCAGTTCCCAAAGATCGTTTTTGAAGAAAAAACCAACAAACTAAAACCCCACAAGGTATGCTTATTTCCTGACTTAACAGTAATCTGTATATAATTCTGCAAAAATGACTTAAAAATGCAGATGTAATAGTTGAATAATCACTAGTTCCCAGCAAGAAATCAGACACAAGAAGATTCCCTTAATCTGTGAATGAAACCTGGCTGGTCTGTAGTCATTCAGTCCTAAGCAAACTACAGGACTTTCCAGTCTCTAAAAGCTAGGGGCCAAATTCTTAGCTAGACATCCAGTTTATACGCAATAGAGAAAAATTAATTGTTACATCTGTTTTTTTTCTCCCGGGATTATAGAGTATAGGATGATGCTCCCCTATTCCAAGAATCCTCTTTACCTCTGAGCTGTGTAATTTTGTCTTGTTTTGTACCAAGCAGACCACAACAAAACCGTAACATTTTACACTGTGGTGGATTTAGGAAGAAACTGAAGACAACTTTTGACATAGATTTATACACTCAGTGTATGTATGTTGTTGTACCATCTGCTCTTTATGGAATCATGTACTCTGCAAATGCACCCAAGGACTTGAACATCCTGGAAAATCCCAAATTCTGAATTGATGCTAGGAGAATGTGGTACTAAAAGCATCACAACTACGTTCTGCAATGAGATGGAAAAGAAACTACAGTTAAAGTATATATATTTTTAGTGTGTGTGTATACATATATTTCTGGAGTAAGATCAGAACATAGAATCCATTGCAAAAGGATTAAACACCAGTTACATGCCACTCATGTTCTCCCAGAGCCAAAGAAGAACCAAAAATATTCAGAGTTGGTGGCTAGAAGCTAAAATCCCCCCAGAGAGAATTACTTTCAGTTTATCCTAACAGAGAAATATTTTGTGAGGATGCTGGGACTCATGGATCAATTTGCTTTTCTTTTGGAAGAAACACTGTTTTAACGGGAGTTCAGTAAAGAGAGGGTACAGCCCAGAAACCAAGTATTTTTGTGGTTTACACAACCTCCACCTTCAAAACTCAGAGTAGAACAATAGACTCCATGAAACTGTCCCATTTTCTAGTACCAAGGCTCTTTAGTTTCACAAACATTTTCATCTGGCATAAATCAACACCACAGCAGAAAGAAGTGACCTGCTCTCCCCTACCTTTGTCCCACCTTACCTCCCCTTCATTTGCTCTGTGCTATTGAGAAAGTTCAAAATGCAAGATACATCCACAGATTACAAAAATACCAGATGTGCTTATCAATCACAAATACGGAATCAACAGCTGATTTGATTCCCTGTTATCTTGAAGAAACATCTCACCAACAAGAAAATGCAGAAAGATAATTAGCAGGAGAGGCTCTAGTAAAGCAGAAAGGAAAGGACTGGAGGAACAGTAAACGCATTTAAGTTTTCAAATTTCTCAAAATTTCAACAAATCAAACACAAATAATGTAAGGTTTCTTAAAATGGGTTAAACACTTAGCTTCATCCAGTTCACACAGCCCCATTACAGGAAGAAAGTTAAAAATTTAGAAAGTGCACGTAATCACACTAGAAACTGCTATTTTAAAGCTTTCAAAACAAATCAAGATGTAAAGTTTAAAATGCTAATGCAACCTATCTTAGAAAAGGCCTCACTGACAGGGTGATCTGTTCACGGCACTTGCTTCTTTGGTTATCTATAACAAAGATCTTCAGAGCACTACAAAGCTTTTTACATGCCAACTTTCCAGCAGTCCCAAAACTCGATAGTGAACTAGAAACAAGGTTAACTAAATATGTTACAGCACTTGTGGAGGGTACTCTATCCAATCACAATAAGATGATAACAGTTTGTTAAAAGTCAGGTTGGTGTGGTTCTATTTTATTTTTACCTTTTTTTTTTTAAACCTCCTTGCACTTATTTTTTCAACACTGTTGCCGGATGTTTCTCTCTCTCCTTTTGATTTTTAAATAAACAGGTGATGAACTGCAAGCTACTTGTGCAACCAAAGTATTCTGAACTTAAGGTATACTCGTACCAAAAACCATCCCAAAACGAAACACACAAATATAGAACTGAAAGCTGGTAGAGGATCTGAAAGCTTCAAGATGCTTCAGAAAATAAGACAAATTCTTAGAACTGTTTCAAAGTCTTACCTTGCTGTCTAGGCTTTTCATGGTTAACAAATCTAGGGGTTTTAGGGAATGGCCTGTAGGTGAAATGAAATAGATGCAGACATGGATGCGAGTATCGTGGTAGTTAAATAAAGAACGGTTAATTTTCAGTTCTTCCTGGAGATAGGCTTCAAATTGTGCATCTATATAATCCACTACTGGCTGATAGCTGTAAGAAATAAAATTTTGCAACCAGAGATTAGCTACTTCTAAACAAGAGCCAGACTAAGAAAGGAATTCTACTTGTATTGTTTTGTGGATTTTTGCTTTACACGTCAAAAGGCTACTCAAGTATCTACTCAGTACAGCAGAAAATTAAATAATACAGAGTGATCTTAATTTCTCAAACGCTACTGAAAAAAGAATTGTGCACCTAATACAGATAAAACATTCCCTAGCTACTATTATGCTACATAAAGTTAGTTATGATTATAACTGATCTTCCCAAGTGATATTTTATAAATTTTTGCAATCAAGCTGTGCAACTGCAGAACTCTTACATACAAGGAAGATACAAGAAACTCTTAGATACAAGAAAAGAAAGAACATGCAATTACCAGTACCAAGAAATAGGACCTCCTTTATCTTCTGAAGATGAAGTATTGTGCATGAGAGAGCTCTTAAACAACAGACAAAAATTGAAAAGGAGGAATGTAAGAGAAGAATGCAAATCTGATTTGCAGTAAGTACAGTTTAAGTATACTTTATCTCACTTAAAGACAGATTATAATCTGTTTTCTAAAATAAAGCGTTGCTATATATACAAGTAGCGTGCCCTTACATTTCTGCTGCTACACAAAAGCTATAAACTAGACCAAATGCTATCAAAATTCAGGAGTAGCTATTATGCAGAAAATTAAAAGGACTAAAAGGCAGCACCTATACTACACATCAAACCCTCTAATATCTATACTAATATCTAGTTGCATCTCATTCATCCAAGTCACTAGCAGCTGCTATTTTCCACTCATGTAAGATATAGCTCTCATTATAATCTCAATGTGACTCTCTAACCTTCATTTATGATTACCACCTTTTAGGCACTCATATAGCACAAAGGATTGCTAAAATTCTTTACAATTAAGGTGAAAGAAACAAAATCTGCTGAGGGTTCAACATTTTAAAATCTTCAACTCATAAATGCAGAGACTCGAAGTTATGTCGAAAGTAGTGTCGAAAGACACTAGAACAGTACCTCTACATCTTCTGATTAAGCTATCCAACACAAAATCCAAAGGCCTTCAATAATCCACTTGATGTTCCTTCCAGTTTAAGATCTTCAATATGTTCCAACCAAATTATTAAAAAACCTACAGATCTAATCTAAAATACCTTATAACCTGTTTGGTAGTTTATAAAGTCTCCTGTTGAGCTTCTCCCTGCTTTCTTCCACCCCAAAAGAAACTCTAGTCACTATGGCACATTTTATTTACATACATTCATAAAAGATTATATCATAAAGAAAGGGGCAGAGTTCACCTGATTTCTCAAACCATTTCCTAAAGGAGAAGACAAACGTGTTTACCTTGGTACACAGAGAAAACAGTTAACCAAATACTTGGAACATTTATAAGACAAATATTTACTACAAAACCCACTGAAAAATCAACTTGCAATTGAAGACCAAAACTTCTGCATGCCATAGCAATAAGAGGGCACTTACCTATCTTCTCTGTTTATCTGGTCACCAAATCCCACTGTATTTACAACAGTCAGCTTCAAAAGAACATTACTTTCCTGGAGTTCGTAAGTCTGAGCTCTAAGTTGTACACTTGGTAGAAAATGTGTTGACACAGGGTCATCAAAATTGGTGTTAAACAAACTGTTTATCAAGGCTGATTTCCCACTTCCAGTTTCCCCTAAAGTTAAGCAGAAGGGTTAGGGAAGACATTTTGCACATCAAATAAACACCTGTTAAGCATAGAATGTGTTATCACAGCAACTTGACAAATTTACACAAAAAGTTGTCAATTGAATTCTCTGAGCAAAATGGTTCCCTGTATTCCTTCTTCATAATGAGCACTAAGTAAATTTTAGTTAATTTTTTCATCCTACAGATCAGAGAAGGTTACCTACCAATCAGTAATAAGCGGAACTGTCTCTTCACATTGGTTTCTTTAAATGTGAACTCATTTCCTACAGATTTAGAAAACGAAGTAACCAGCTGTGAAACCACGGGATTCAACATAGGGGTTTTATGAATAAAATACCAGAGCAAACATTTAGTAAGTGCAGAAATATTTCAGTAATACCACCTTGGAATTTTAGGATTTTTTTTAATCTGAACCTCTTTGTTACAGTAAAAATAGCATAGTCCAGTTTACTCCAAAGAACCCAAAAAGATGCCCATAAATCAATAAACACATGGCATCCATTTTCAACATTTTTGGTCTTCACATTGTTTATGAAAACAATGGATGGATACAAATAAGCAAAGCTGGGGAAAGGGGTGGAATTATAGTTCATGGTTAACATTTAAAAAATCGTTTTAACATTGCAATTGGATTTACATTTCAGTCACTTCCAAAGGACAGGTATACCACAAAAGCCTTAAACCACCCACATACTACTTACCAATGCAAAGAATGTTGAAGCAGAAGCCCTGCTTGATGGATTTTTTAACCAGTTGATCAGGTAAACTACCAAAACCCACATGTCCGGACAAGGATAAAGTTCGATAGCCAACATTTTGCTACAAAAAAATCATTTTAAAATATGTTAGTGATGTGAGCTGCAAAGCAATTAGCAACGGTAACAAAGGAAGTCTACTAGTAAGCTAGAACTCATTACTTATGATTTACATAAAATCAAGAAAAGCAAGAGTCTGCAAAAAAGATCTGTTGAATCAACTTTATTCCACAATCTGATAAAACACTCAAATTTACTTTACAGAACTATTTGCAGGCTCAAAGTGAAGTCCATCTTTTGAAAAAAAAATAAAAAATAAAAAAACAAACAACCCAAAACAACAAAAAAACCAAAGAAGCCATGAAAAGTGAACTAAATAAAGCAGACAAGTCTAACTGAAAATGTAAACTGAAAACTGTAGACAGACAACAGATCACGGTTTGCTCTTAGAAATGAAGAAAAAAGAATATTTAAAAACTATTTAATAGGCAGAATTCAAAATAGCAACCATAGCCACGGGGAGGTGTATGTTATCAATCAGAACTTGTTCTGAGTAGCTGGAGTTGAAAATGTTGTTTTTGTAAAATAATAAATTATCTACACACCAGAACTCTAAGAGGTAATATGTATTATTAGAAATGCCTAGAGATGCACATTCCTTTTCAAATGTCAGCCAGCAATCTAGCATCGTGACATCAAGGTCATGAGCATGCTGAAAATGCATAAGCCTAGAAGGAATTTTCTTGGTTCATACAAATGAACTGTATTTTTAGACAAACATTCCATATCAAAAGCGTAAACGGTGACAGGTCCATGCTATTCTTTCTTCTATGTTTCCAGTCCATGTGGAATTGGAAACCATTACTGGTTCCTGGGAACATGTATGTAGCCATATTTTTTATTTAACCCTTAGAGGCCCATAAAAGTGCCACCTTTTATAACAGGTATACATAGCAAGTTTCAGAATTTTTGTAGCTAAAAAGGATATGGATATTCCTCATGTCAAATACTCATCCTCTTCTTGTTTTGCACAGGATTTCTTGTGTGGAACTACAGACTGTGCTAACTCTCAGACTATTGTAATCAGATATTTTTAGACTACTGTAATGAGCAAAATGTGTAAGCAAAGTGAGCAATTTAAAGAGAAAACATACATCTAGAGCCATAAAAAGAAGTTTATTCAGAATACATCTGAAAAAGACATTTCTTGAGGTATTCTACCATATGGAAATTACTATTTAAAAGGGCTGAGAAACACTGAAAATCATCAGTATCCTTGTTCACATAAAGACAAGTGTATCTGAGACAGAGTGGCAGCACATGTAACAGCTATAGTTACACAGTCTAATATTTAAACCACCTCTATCACTACCAGGGTAAGACAGTTCCCCTAAAACAAACCACTAAGCCTCCACACCAAAAGCCAGTGCAAGAGGCTCTGCATAACCACAGAAGGGAAGCCCTTCACCTTTATGCCACCAGCCCAAACCCAAACTGTGGCTGGGCTACCTCCAAAATCCCCGCATAGCCATTTGTTACTTTCAAAGAAAACACTGTAGCAGAAAGAACTTTATTGCCTTCCAGTCCACTTGGATTTCAGCGGACAAACCATCGATATCCACAACCTTACCAATTATGATTTCCTAAGGTCATTAGAGTAACTACCCACAAGAGACTATGTCAAGATTAAAAAGCATTTAGCTGAGGAAACTGGTATCACAGCTGTATTTGCAGCACAAAGCTAAGTGCAGAAGCAGACAACTGGAGACCCTACATAGCCATTACCTCCATAACTTCATTTTCAAAAGGAAGGGAGAGATTAATTACAATTTAGCAATTAAACTCAAGAGTTTTGTGTTTTCTGGAAATTAAAATCAACAATAATTATATCCACTATTCGACCATTATATTGGCTGTTTATCACTGAAAATCTGACCAAATCTCTGTGTGAAACAGAGTACAATGAGAAATAACACATACGCAAACCAAGGTGCTTTCTTTGTGCTTTGCGTAGAAAGCTATGGCTATGCTTGGACTCATCAGATGTCTGCCTGCACCACTACTTAAAAATTCATATCAGATGTCCAAGACAGCTAATTTCTTTGCATTTCTAAGTTTCTCTCAAAGATGCTTCTTACGGACATGTATCGCAGTCAGGAAAAAGAGTAACAATTTCTGCAATAAGTATTCGTGCAATTGCCAAGATATTCTAAGACATCTCAAATTTGCTGCTCTTTTAAGATAGCATATTTCACCTTTCTTCAGTACATAAAAGTTAATTTAATGACACTACATAGTTACGAGTGAAAATTAAAACTACTTTTCTGAAAATATAAAAGTACATGGCAAGTTCTATGTCATTTTAGACACAAAACTGACACAAGACAAAAGTCCTGGTAAGTTGTAAAAACAGACTATGGTGAAGGCCCCATCCCTGGAGTCACTCAAGGCTAGGCTTGATGGGGCTTTGAGCAACCTGACCTAGGTAGAGATGTCCCTGCTTATTGTAGAGAGGTTGGACTAGATGGCCTTTAGAGGTACCTTCCAACCCAACACATTCTATTATTCTATGATTATAGAAGCTGGCACTTAGAAGAACTTCCCTGATAGAGAAATTGTGTTTTATGCACAGTTTTCTTCAGTGCTGTCCTGAGGTGGAGGGACACCTCTCCTTGTGCATGCGGCAATGACACAAAGATACTAGTGGAGATAATAAAAGGAAAGACTAAGAGAGAAAGAACATGAATCTCATTCATCTCACATGTAATTTAGCACCTTACCCACAAGATCACTCCTTCTAGCTCTTGCTGTCACAGGTAACGACACAGTAAACCAAAAAAACTAACCACCACTCCCCAAAAGCTCCCTCATTCCCCAGTTGAGTGTGACCTGACAAGGAGAATGTCAGCAGGAGAACATACAGGGTAGGGGAGAACAACAATTTCAAGCAGCAATAATACTATATATCTCATTCATGAGAACATGTTTTAATGTCTTGTCTTAAGGTCTTTGTTTTAAAGAGAAGATTGGCCTCAGAAGGATGACCAGAAAGGGATAATTCAGGGTCTCAAAAATTATTTTTACAGAGTAACAATACAGAAACATACCTTATGGAAGGTCTTTCAAGTCAACTCTGGCCATTTTCTTGATCACAGTACATATAAGGAGGAGATTTCTGGGAGGACACACATGCAAAATAAAAAACCCCACTACTACCTTAACACCAAAATTTTTAAAGCTAGAGACAGAAAAGATGCAGAATCTACTTTTATTTGAAAACATAACTAGTTTTTCTTTGGGGATTTTACCTGCTATTAAACTGTTCAGACAGTTGTCCTAAGACACAAGCGAGTCTTCAGGAAGCAGCTTCACAAAAAAACCCGCTGCAATAAAAGCTCTTAAATTAGACTACGAAACTTGCAAGAAATATTGTGCAGCTCAACTGGCAACAGTGTCAGTCATGCTGATGTAGAAGCCAACTTTCCTCCATGTTTATACTTATGCTCCCCATGCTACAAATGTTACAGGACCAAGATCTACCATCCTCTTTTGGAGACTCACCTTCCTCTACCTTCCTTATAGAAGAATCACTTTGTGAACCTCTTCCATCTGACATTCGCTGAAGCATTCTCTTAATAGAAGAGCAATAGCCTACATTTTTTTCTGAAATTTTCCAAGGGCATCATGTGTCTCTACCTCAAAGCCAGCACCTCATACAGCTTCACTCTGCTATGGTCTAACGAAGAGGCAGAGCAACTAAATCCACAGAATTGACCACATGATGCCTGCATTCACACTGCTCAAGGAAATAATATGCCATCCAGTTGAAAAATCAGTTACTACCATATCATCAGCTTAGAAAAATGGTGGTAACTCAAAAATTAAGAAATGTAAATCATGCTGAAAGCAATTAAGTCACTATACCAGCCAGTCTTTTCAAATTAGTATCCATTGGATGGAGCAGTTAAATTATGCTTGAAGACAGCATCTCATCCAACTTCAGTGAATAACTCAAACCTTTGAATTCGAACACTACGAGAGCTATAATATTCCCATAAATAATTCCTGTTTCTCATCGCTTTCTCAGAATTCATATTCTCAACGAAATACAGATCATTTCAGATGGTCCAAACCACATTACATTCCTTCCCTGCCCCTGCCCTTTTTAAAGGGTTGGTAGCATAGTTTTCATGGAACTGCATCTAGATCAACACGGAACATCTCTCTTAAGAGGTAAGGCTGAGAGACCTGGGGCTGTTTGGCCTGGAGAAGAGAAGACCAGGAGGTGATCTTATCAATGCTTATAAACATCTGAAGGGTGGGCTTCAAGAGGATGGGGCCAGTCTCCCTCCAGTGGTCCCCAGTGCCAGGACAAGGAGCAAAGGAAACGAACTGTAACACAGGAAGTTCCACCTAAACATAAGGAGAAACCTCTTTGCTATGAGGGTGACAGAGCACTGGGCCAGGCTGCCCAGGGAGGTTGTGGAGTATCGTCCTCTGGAGACTTTCAAAAACCACCTAGACATGTTCCCGTGCAACCTGCTCCAGCTGAAACTGCTTTGGCAGGGGGGTTGGACTAGACGATCTCCAGACGTCCCTTCCAACCCCTACCATTCTGTGATTCTGTGAAAAACTGGGTCTCAGACTATATGCATCTCTCTGCATAAGCCTTCAGCAGAACGAGACTTTCAGTCCAGGCAAGTAACTACCCTGTCTCTTGGCTTGTAAACCTGACTGAAATTTGTCCTCCAAAGCTTGAAGAAAAAAAAGTAATCAATGTTGGTGTGCTTAGGCAGGAGGATAAGGTCCTGCCAGGCCCAGAAGGCTATGCAGAGGCCCTCAGAAGGATGCCTGGACATTAGCCATGAGGGCGGACAACACCACATTAACATGCCCATGGGTGCTCCAAATTGGAATATTTCAGAGCCCTGGGTTTTCTGGCTCATAACACAAGTTAAGTAGGAAACTAAACAGATTTTGGAGGCAAGTAGAAAAATACTTCCAATTTTCCAGTAGTCAAAATCTGAAATGTAGATGTGTAGTGTAGTCATGCATACCATTGACATCTCTTGGTGTCGATACAGGCGTGACAAAGAGACAGAGAACAGATGGAAGGAGTAGAGGGAATAGAAAGGAAACCTTGGCAAAATAACACAGAAGAGAACAGAAAATAGAGAAGAACGAGGCAGAAAAAATACAAAGAAAGACCATGAAGATGCAGAGTAAGGAAAGAAATTACACGGAATTAATACATCTGTCTATCCTACAAAATAAAAAGCAATACACAGAAGTCAAGTATGGAACAAAACATTCCCTGCAAAAGGTGCATAGAGAAAAGGAAGAAAGAATTGGTCAAAAGGTGATTCAATGAAAACTCGTTTGACAGTTTTGGTCAGTTATCAGGTAACTTACTCTCTTTGACAGAAAGAGTAGGCAACTTTTAGAGATTGGTCCAAACATCAGAAGCCCAGGATTTTTCCCTCATCTCTTTGAAAGGCTTCTTACATGGCATTCTGGTGCACCAACTATTTTCCTTTTCTAGCCCACTTCAACACACAATATAACTGAAGTTGCCTTAAACCACAGGTCACCACAAGAATCCCTTCATACAAGTATCTATGGAGAGACCGTAGAAAAAGCCTTTTTTTTTAAAAAAAAAAAAAAAAAAAAAGGTGACATTTTTGCCCTGTTTCTGGCTGAATAAATCTGAGGCAGGACAGAAATCTTCCTGAATGCCCTGAAATCATCCAGGATGGGCAGAGGAAAAAGTGACAGCCTTGTCAGTAGAGAACAGGGGGCACAATATGCAGGTTGCTACTGAAGACAACTTCTGGACTGTATTTTGAGGTCTTGAGGAACAAGCAAACAAGCAGAGACACTTGGCTAGTTTTCCAGCTGTGATGAGGCGATTTTGCAGACAGCAGCGTATTCATTTGTAAATGCCACTAAGGCCTCTCTTCACCAACAGGCATTTATGTAACTTGAAAATCTAGCATGTGTAGTACCTGTTCCTCTGCTGCTGCCTAGGGAGCAAGAGGCAGCAGATGGAGAATCAAGACTTGAAGACAGAAAAGAAACCAGTTCCTCACAGCTAGTAATCCATGTGCCAGGCAAAGGATGACAAGGACAGTGCTGGCCCAGGTGGGGCTGTTCAGCTACTGCGATGCAGGAGAAAGTGTTCGGTTTTGTGGTCCACACAGAAATGCCTCTCTTGACCTGAGCGTTTTCAAGGAAGGAAAAACAAAGAAGCAGAAATCTGGTGCAGCCCTCTGAGATGACCTTGACACAGAAAAATATTCAGTCTGGTATCAGTGCTGGTATCACAACTGCAGTCACTCTCGGAAGAGCTGCACCTCTTTGGCTGTGCTGGCCCTGCCAGTTGCAGCTTTAGCAGTTGTGTTTTCTGAAGAGCAGCAAGTCAGTCTTCTTCATGCCTGACCACATCAGCCCCTTGTTGTTGATGTTCCTTGTCCAAGTGAGAAAGCAATGCTGGTACTAGATGCGAGAATGGTGGCTGCTATCAGAAGGCCTCTTTGACTGCAGCAAGGAATTATTTTTTTCCCTTCTTTTCAATGAATCAATGATGAGTACTACATGCTGTTGTAGGGGAGCAGTGGCTGCCAGAACTTTCCCAGAAGTCACATTTTCAAAAATCAGAAGTACTAAGTACTTGGACATCAGACTTTGAGCAGTCTGATTATAAACAGATTTATAGAAGGTCAGATTACATTCTGAGGGTGATTTTACACTTCTTTTGCAAAACAACTGAAAACAAAATCTTTCCCAGGATGTAGTAAGAAAAACTTTAACAATTATACTGCTTGTGTTAAACTAGGAAATATTATTTGAAGTCAACATAATTTTACATCATTACAAGTATACCATTTACATTTATAAATTTAATACAAAATCCCCCTCCTCCCTTACAGAACCGTGTTACCCCTCTGGTTTTGCAGTTTTAGCAGACCCTCAATCCCACTTCCGCTCTTGCTGATTCACTGATTTCTCCACACACTTCAGGCAAACGTTAATCAGCAAAAGCACTTTGTATTGTTTACTGTACTTAAGATTCTTCTCTTTCCACGTTTTTCCAGCCTCCCGTGAGAGTCAGGCTGTGAGGTACTGACTCTCCACCTTGCTATATGTACCTATTATGCCTGAAGAGAGAAAGCTCATCTAAAGTTAATGCATTGCATGACATTATACTCCAAAGGATTCATTCGCACAGGCCTGAAAGAGAGTGTGGGTGAAACGGAGCTCTCTTGGGGGGAGCCCCGACAGAAGCTCAACAGTCAAGCTGTGAGCAAGCGGGAGAACATGAATGATGCCCTTTCACTCTCCGGCGGAGGTTGGCCAGGACGTGGTCATGGCCTGTGATGCCTCTAACAATGATCCAACAAACAACTCTTTCAGCACCCGAACTCAAAGCAGCCCCTCTTCCTTCTCCCACTCCCGCTCCCACGCTACTCCCTCGGCAGTGCCATCGAGAACCAGAGCAAGACACTGCCCTGGATGAAAATCACTCCAAGGAAAGAAAACTTAAAAGAGTAACAGTCGTTCTCCATTTCTCCAGTTCACGGAGCCGCCTCACACACAGCTCCACCAGCTTGACCGAGTTGTAGCAGCGCAGAGCTGGGAATGAGCCCAGAATCACCAAAGACAGGTACTTCATCTACCTTCCCACTAGCAGAAGATGCAAAAGCAGCTAACTACACAGGCAGCGTGCAGGAACTTTCCCCAGATTCCTCCCTCTTCAAGTTGTTTCTAGAACCCTTCTGCGCTTTGCCTTGCCGAGATGTCGAACAGAGCTGAAAACTCAAGCCATAAACAAATGGCTTTATTTCATGTTAAAAACCGGAGCTGATGTTGCAGCACTAACGTATGGACGGGCTCAAAACCATGAAGCTGACAGCTTTGCCTTTACGCGTAAGAAAAGCGTTTACTCAACAGCCGAGGCTCAGCGCTGCAACTCGCGATGCGCTGCAGGAGCTCGAGAAGCAACACCTGACAACGAGATCCTTCAACCGGTTTTTTCAAAGCCTGGCAACTTCGGGAACCAACCGGCCCGCCAAGGCTTCGCTTCCCTCCTTCCTTCCCTCCCTCCCTCCCTCCCGTCCGACCCCCACGCTGACGGCGCCTTCACCCGCGCCCCGCCGCCGTCTGCTCCAACGCGGACGCGGGGGCAGCTCGGTACAAGCGACCCCCCTTCCCCATCTTCCGCCGGTGCTGCCGGACTCGCCCCCCGAGCCGCGCCGCGGTGGCACCTCCCGCCCGCCCGCCCGCCGCTCCCAGCTCCCGCACGGCGCAGGGGACTTACCGGCTGCCGACCGGCACGGGAAGCGGCCATAGTCCCGCCAGGCGAGGCGAGAGACGGAGGGAAAAACGCGCGGGCGGAGCTGCCGCCGACGGGCGCGGACCCACCGGCAGCCGTGACGGGGCGCTCCCCGCCGCCGGGCGGAGGCAGCGCGGGCGGGCGGAGCCGCGGCGGCCCACGGCGGAGGGGAGGAGCGAGGGGGCCCCGGTAGCCGCCCCACCACCGCCCAGGGGGGAGCCGGTGGCGCGGGGCGGCCGCGCAGGCCCCTCCCGGCCGGAGGGTGGCGGTGATTGCCGGGGCATGCCGCCGCCGGGAGGAGGGGCCCGGGCAGCGGCGGCTCCGCCGCGCCCGAGGTTGCAGCAGCAGCAGGAGGAGGAGGAGGAGCAGCGGCTGCGGAGCGGCGCGATGGGGCGGTGATGGCGGAGCCGGCGGAGCCGCGGCAGGAGTCGGTGGTGCGGTTCCTGGCGGCGCGGGGCGGGCGGGCCCGCAACACGGAGCTGCTGGAGCATTTCCGGGACTGGCTCAGCCCCTCGGAGCCCGGGCGCCGCGCCGCCGCCCGCCAGCGCTTCAAGGAGCTGGTCAACGCCGTGGCCACCGTGCGCCAGGAGCCCGGCACCGGCGTCAAGTACGTGCACCTCCGCCGCCGGTACTGCGCCCCGGAGCCCCCCGCTGCTGCCCTGAGCCCCGAGGAGGAGAAGGCGGCGGCGGCGGCTGCGGCGGGGGACAGCGCGGAGCGACCCAGCCCGTCGCCCTGCCCGCGGGCG